>JAQFZM010001873.1:0-15883 GCA_034695785.1 Galumna obvia | reverse complement strand
TTACACAAATCAGATTATAGAATCTATAAGTGAACATGGTTATACTAATTTATTAGATTTAAAACATTTTGACAATTATTATCTCAAATCATAACAAATTCAAAGCTAGAATTTCAAACTAAACTAATCAGTTTTTAAACAATTGGTCATTTCTTTTTTTATAGTTTTGACCATGATACAACGTTCAGTAAGTGTTACTCATTTAATATTTATATATTTATTAAAGAGTTTATTATTTGTTTATATTATATTAAATGGTTATATTAAAGTATTGATTAACAAAAAGTTACTTAAATTTTTTCTGATTCCAATTTATAGTCTAAAGTTTAGAATAAATTCAAAGTTTGAAACATTAAATGACGTAATGTTTGAGTAAATGATTACATTTTGGCGCAAAACAACAAATCATTTGATTTGAAATCGAAATCCGTTTTTATATTTATTTGGTTTTCATTAGATTTCGATATGAATTTCAAACACTTCGACGATATTTTAAATCACTTTAACTCAAAAATTCAAACCATTTATTCATTAATACCTTTGAGTGAATTATATGAAGAAGTGTCAGATAAAAACCAATGGAATAGAAATGTCTTTAATCACAACATTTCGGATAAAAAACTTGTTGACAAAAGACCTGATTTAAGAGAAATCTCTCAAATGGTTATCGAAATGAAAGAAATGACAAAAGAAATAAAACTTCTTCTCATTAATCAAAAGCAATCCATCGCTTCTCAAAGAATTCAATACAACAATGATTTGGAAACAATTGAAAGACATTGCGATCACATCAAAGATAATATTCCGCCATTTCTTCAGACAAACAGTAAATCTACTCTTAATTTCTCCATTTATTTAATCCAATGTTTTTTTTAAGACAAAACATTAGAGAAAAGCAATGATTTTGGAAAACATACTTCTGTTGACCACAAAATAGTCCCAAAAGTGATCAAAACTAATACCAAAAGCAAATCATTGGTTAGAAGTGAAGTCAACAATAAATCGACTCAAGAGATGAAACCCAACCATAAAAGTGGTCTCAAAAAAGTTGTTCGTAAAGACTTAGAAAACGTCCCAAACATTACATTCATAACAACTGAAGAATTTGATTCAATTCCGCAGTAATTCATTCATTCATTCATTTATTTTTATTTCTTTAAGTCATAAAAATTATTATTTTTTCATAAGTTTTTCAAATTATTTGAAGTTTTGATTTAGAAAAATGTTTTTCTGATTTCAATGAATTATATTTCAGTTATATGTTGGGACGACTCACTTATGAGAGGATGAATAGCTGTATCGCTAACTTTAACCGAACCCTTTCAGCTAAATATAAAATAATAGCCAACTATTCTAACAAATATTCAGACGAAGAAATGAGAAAATATGTTAAATATAAAGAACAGGAAAACACTGAAACTGAAGGTAAACTCAATTAATATAACAAAATATTTAAATGGAATTTCAATTAATTTAAATTTAAGGCCAATATTTCTGCACAATTGGAGATCTCAAAGAATTAAGTGATTTAAAGTCGGAGCCAACCATAAGAAAAATAGTGACCTGTCTTAGACATTGTAAACGCATTCGAGAGATTCGTGGAAATCCACCCAAACTCGTGAGATATGCTGTCATTACAAACAAAATCAGTTTCAACTGATTCTAATGTATTTCAATTTAAGTAAATTTAAAATTAATTTTGTATTCAATTGTTTTAAATGAATAAAAAGTTATAAAAGTATAGCCATTCGTTGTTATTGTAAACATTTAATAACTACCTAGTTCATTTGTATTTATTATAGAATCTATACTTTTCTCAATAAAAACTTAATTTCTGTATTCAAATCAAATATAAAGTTAAATATAAATCTACTTTAAGTTATAATATTTTGTGTAAGTTATGTCCTCAGTTTGTGGTTATATAGTACAAAAGTATCAAAAGTAGCATGGTTATGAGCTTATGTGTTTATTGTAACTAAAGTTGATGTAAATGATAAGGTGGTCCCCATTTATTCCCCATTTGTTTCCCATTTGTTTCCCTAATAAAAGCATAGAAAGAGCGCCACTATTTTGATGAGACCTTCACTCAAACATTGAATCATTTGAGTGACACATGTTTTCACTTTAATTATATTTATTTTAATTGTTTTAAATCATTTAGTTTTAAATTTAAACCCCAATAAATGGCGAATGAATTTCAGCAAATTTTAGCCAATTTGTTGAATCCGGACAATGATTTTCGGACAAAAGCTGAGGTCTTTTTATTACATTTTAGTTGTTTTAATGAACTTTTAATTAATTGTATAATTGATGGCAGCAATTGTATGACACAATTAATCCGTCAGAAAAGGCTCAATATCTGCTCCAAACTATTATAGACGACACCAAAGATGAAGAGGTTATGCCTTAAATATGGATTTAAATCAATTTCTGAACCAACTTTTGATTATAATTAAAAGGTACGGCAATTGGCGGCAGTCCTTTTTAGGAGACTTATTTCATACAACTTCTCTGAAATTGTGGCGAATTTACCGCCGAATGTCTTGGAATTAATAAAATGCGAGATTTTATCGGTTTTACAGAAAAATATTTCTAATAATTTAAGGCGAAAAATATGTGATATTTCAGCAGAAATGGCAAAAAACTGTATCGGTTTGTAATCATTTGTTTTTCTATTGTTTTCTTAAAATATATTATAAATTAAATGATTGATATCGTCATTAGATGAGAGCGGAAACAATAATTGGCCTCAAATTCTTAAATTCCTCTTCGATTCGGCCAATTCTCATGACCTCCAACTCAAACATTCAGCGCTTCTCATATTATCGTTAGTTTTGTATTTTATTTCAAAATATATAAAAATTACATTAAATTATAGTTCAGTTCCGGGAGTTTTCGGAAATCAACAAAATAAGTATTTGGATGTAATCAAACAAATGCTTATCCATTATTTATGTGAACATTCAAACGAAGAGGTATTTCTTAAAATATGGAAATTTGTTTTAACTATAATTTTGTGTTCAGATAAAAATAAGTGCAGTTCGGGCGGTATCCGCTTTTATACTCTCTCATGAAAATGAAAAGTCAATAATCAAACTCATGAGTGATTGTATTCTTCCAATGCTTCACGTGATGGCCGTTTGCATTGACAACGAGTCCGATGACTCCCCTTTAAAATCATTTATAGAAATGTCAGAAAAGTGTCCACAAATACTTCGACCACAATTCGAGTCTTTAGTAGAACTCTGTATGAAAACTCTTTCAAACGGAGAAAAGACCGATTCGTGGAGACATTTGGCCCTCGAAATCATCATTTCGTTGGCAGAAAACGCCGCCTCAACTGTTAGAAAACGTGGGGCACCATATTTGGCCCCTTTAGGTCTCTTTTTATTTGATTTCTTAAATTAAAAATACTAATGTTTTTATCTTCAGTTTCTCAGTTGCTTTTAATGATGACTGACTTAGAAGATGACCCCAATTGGTCTTTGAATGATAGCACACAAGAAGAAGATGAAGACTCTGAGAGGTTTGTTTTCACCTAAAAATTCATTAATAAACATATTTCCCCCTAAAGTAATGCATCGATCGGTGAGAGTAGTCTCGACCGTTTGTGCTGTTCTGTTGGCGGCAAAACAATTCTTCCGTTAGCCATCAATTCTATATCACAAATGTTGCAAAACAGTGATTGGAAGCACAGATTTGCTGCTCTGATGGCCATATCAGCTGTAGGTGAGGGCTGTCACGACCAGATCAGCCCTATTCTTGGTCAAATAGTAGATGCAATTCTTCCTTTCTTGAAAGACTCTCACCCACGGGTCAGATATGCCGCCTGTAATGCATTGGGACAGATGTCTACCGGTATTATTGGCTATAATTTAAGGTTTTCTAAAAATAATTATATTATTTATTCTTAGATTTTAGTCCAATTTTTGAGCAAAACTTTCACTCAAAAGTAGTTCCGTCTTTATTAATATTACTGGATGACTACAACAATCCTCGAGTTCAGGCACACTCCGGTGCAGCTTTGGTTAACTTCTTTGAAGAGTGTCCTCAAAAAATTATAACTAATTATTTGGAAACTGTTGTCAACAAAATTGAAGAGGTTTTGAACGTTAAGGTCAAAGAAGTCAGTTATAAATTATAGCTAATATTCACAGAATTAACTCTTAATTTCTAATTTGAATATTAGTTAATGGAAAGGGGGACTAAACTCGTTTTGGAACAAATAATTGTGACCTTGGCATCTTTGGCCGATTCAGCCCAAGAAAATTTTCAAAATTATTACGATAAGTGAGTTCTATGAATAGTATTGATTCAATAGTAATAATAATCTAAATTTATTTGTAATTATATTAAGGTTTATGCCGTGTCTTAAATTCATTATACAAAACGCAATGACTAAAGAATTAAGACTTTTAAGGGGAAAATCTATTGAATGTTTTAGTCTAATTGGTTTAGCCGTTGGCTCAGAACGAGTGAGTCATTTGTCAAATGTTTTCAAATAATTGTTTTTTGGTTTTCAATAATTAGTTTTGTTCGGACGCCAACGAAATAATGAATTTATTGCTTCAGAGCCAAACCGGAGAACTAAAGTTAGAGGACGACGACCCTCAGGTCAGTTCCAAATTCTTATCATTTATTTATATTTGATTTGATTTCAGTTGTCTTATATGATCTCTTCGTGGGCCAGAATTTGCAAGATTTTAGGCAATCAGTTCGAACCATATTTACCATATGTTATGCCTTCTGTTATAAAAGCGGCTTCAATTAGAATAGAAGTGGCACTTCTCGATCGTAAGTATTGATTCACTTTTCATTTCTAATATTTTATAACTATAAATAGAGGATGACATGAAAGTTGTTGAAGAAGATAACGACTGGCAATGCGTTAATTTAGGGGATCAGGTCTTCTATTAAATTAGATTTTCATTTATTTAACTCTTTTTTAAATTGTTAGCAAACATTTGGAATAAAAACTGCGGGACTCGAAGAGAAAGCGACGGCCTGTCAAATGTTAGTCTGTTATGCCCGAGAACTTAAACATGGATTCGTTAATTACGTGGAAGAAACGGTTAAGATTATGGTTCCCATGCTCAAATTCTATTTTCATGACGATATCCTTTTTAATCGTTAAAAAATTCAAATTTTAAATTTAATTTTGTTTTTGTTTTCCTTAACTAATATTATTTGATAAATACGTGTCCGAACGGCTGCAGCAGAAAGTCTTCCCTATCTTTTAGAGTGCGCTAAAATTAGAGGCGATTCTTATGTGTTTGAACTCTGGAATTTCATTTACCCCGAACTCATTAAAGCTATAGAAACTGAACCCGAAAGCGATGTTTTGTCTGAATTAATGACATCTTTAGCTCAGGTTTGATATATTTAATACACTTTTAATATTAGAATATTTGAATTCCAAACAAAATATAATCTTTAAATTGTTTTAATAAAATTTCTAAATTTATTGAAACATAGAAAAGTTGGGTAGAAATTAACTTGCTATTTTTTTAAATATAGTGTATCGAAAAATTGGGCAAAAATTGTTTAAATGAAAAGCAATTAAATGAATTAATTAAAGTTATTGATAATCATCTGAAAGAACACTTTGAAAGACATCGACTCCGACAGGAAAAGAGAAATGACGAGGACTACGACGATGGCGTTGAAGAGGAACTTATTGTTGAGGTAAACATTAGAATATTTAAAACAATTTCAACGAATTCCGATAATACATATGAAAAGAGTTACTAATAGTGTTTGATTAAAGCGTTGGAACACTCATATGATTAGAGATTTAATTTATTGTCTAAACTATTTAAATAAGCCATTTATGGATTACAATAGAATTACAATTAGACTACAATTGGAGGCATTTAATTCATTTGTTTTATAACTATTTTATAGGACGACGAAGACGTATATATCTTAAGTAAAGTCGCGGATGTTTTGCATTCTTTGTTTATCGCATATAAATACGAATTTTATCCGTATTTCGACCAAATATCTCAACATTTCATTAATCTTTCGGTTCGTTATTTAAATTAAAGTATAGTCTAATATTGTGTTGTTGTAGTCATCGGAGAGACCCTATACTGACCTTCAGTGGGCCATTTGTGTTATGGATGACGTTATAGAACACGGAGAACATCATTGCGTTAAATATGAGAATTTCTTTTTGCCACTCCTTTTGTCGGGTATCCAAAGTCCTCATCCAGAAGTGAGACAGGCCTCAGCCTATGGTATTGGAGTGTTGGCCAAAAATGGTGGCCTCACTTTTGCAAAAACATTTTCAGGTATTTTCTAATAAAATTCTAATATTATAAGCCTTTTATAGACTATAATTGTTTGAATGTTTAGAATTCATTCCGCATTTGCAGCGAATGATTGAACACCAAAACTCACGGCTGGCGCACAACATAACGGCCACCGAAAACGCAATTTCAGCCGTTACTAAGATTTTGCAATTCAATAGCTCTCAAGTAATCATTTGATTACTGATTATAAGTGAATAATTGTTTCTAAACAGTTAGATGTGGACTCTATTCTCCCGATTTGGTTAAAATGGCTGCCAGTTTGGGAGGACGACGAAGAAATTCCTCATATTTATGGTTTTCTTTATTATTTACTCGAACGGTAAGCAATGATTTTAATTTACATTATTTAAAACTTAACGATTCAACAGAAATCATCCAAAAATACTCGGCATAAATAATAGTAATTTACCGCATATTTTGGCCGCTATTACTGAAGTGTTCGCCCGACTCACTATTGACTCAAACAGTCAATTGGGACAACAATTGATTTCTTATCTTCGATTTGTCAAGGTAAGTTTGCCAACTTATTATTTTAATTATTCTCTTAATATTTCAATAATTAAATGATTTTTTTTAATGAATTTTAGTCGGATTCCAATATATTTACAAATTGTTTTCAACAATTAAGTCCTGAACAACAATTGGCCTTAAATCAGATCCTAAACTAATTAAAATTTTATTCAATTTATAACTTAAAAGTCGTTTAAAAACTATTTTCATTAATAAAATAATATTTTAATCCACATTAAAACCATTTTTATTACAACAAAATAGTTATTTAACATTTGAGTGACCAATCAGTTGAGTAAAATAGCCTTGTTCACCTCTAATTATTTAAGTGATATAAACAGAAAAATTATATTTATTTGATGTTTAAGTTAATCTTAAGAAGTAATTAGAAAATGCTTTACTATAGACTCTATAGTATAGAGTAATTGTTGATAATCGATCGAATTGAGTACAATTTCTTATAAACTAAATCTAAATATCAATACAATAATAGTATTGAAAATTAATCCCAAACTTAACTGAAGGATATTATGAACTAATTTTGATTTTTCGATTACTTACTCTATTAGTTAACTTAAACGATGCTTTACTCAACTGATTGAACACTGAATTTCGAACACAAAATAGTTTAATAGATTTAAAGATAAAAAAATGCAAATATTTGGCACTTTTTGGATAGAATTTCAGTTATACTAAGTATCAAATATACTATAATTTCGTTTTAGAATAAAATGTTTGGCATTTCATATAATGACCTCTTTATTGAGATGATAGCCAACACATTTGCACTAATGGACAGTATTTAAGATAAGCTCATTTTTTGTAAACTTTAGTATAAATTAATGGCTCAATAAATAAGACTTCAATCGATCTGTAAATGGAGTTATTATGACTCAATTATTCGTTGATTACATTATTATCAAAGTTTTGTTCAGCCAATACTCTTAGAGGAAGTGAAGAGTCCTTTTGATCCTTAATTTCCTATTAAAACAATTTAGTGATTAATTTTGATTTAAAATATTTAAATAAAATTACTTCAGGTTTTCTCAATTCGTGTAATTCAGTGATAATATGACGAATACTAACGAAAAGAAATAATGCATTTTTGAGCAAAAATATGGAAATTTCTCTTTGAATGGAAACCCAAAACGAAATTCTTAATACCATATACGGGACGTTAACTAAAATTATTCGTAAAAAATTGTGTAAAATATTCATTCGAAGCCCGAGTTTATGAGAATTAAAACGGTTTTGACTCAAACGGAATAAACCGATTGCAGGCAATAAAAGATTAGTCGTCGATAAAATCAATATAATTGTCGAAAGTTTGTCGGAATGCGTTTTATCCCAATCTTTGACATCATTTTTGCTTTCGGGAAGTAACAGATCTAATAAATCAATCGAATCGAATATCTCGAAGACAACAGTTGTGGTCAACTCTTTAATGCATTCTTTGGAGGCATTACTGCTATTATTTCGATGAATTTCAATCCATAAAAGGAAGACAACAGTCATCGCTCCCAAACAGAGTCTAATAGTGTGCGGTTCGCTCTCTATTCTCGGATACTTTCAATGAAATTAAAATACAAACAAAATATGTTTTTAATTATTATTTACTTCACTTTGAGAGGAGAGGTATAATCGAAGAGCGATGTCTTGTAAGTGAAGTATAAAAATTTTGGCCGACATTACGACCACATATAATACCCAACAAATCCATATCAATGGAAGTGATCCCAACCAAACCGGAAGTATTCTCTTAAAAAGTTTAGAATATTCTCTTCGATTATTATCTTCTCTTTTATTGGATAATTCCTCAAATTTATTGTCTCGTTTGAGGACATGTAGTTTACGGTAATAACGAGTGGCGATAAACGCGCCGAACATAAACAGAAAAGTCATCACAAAATCAACAAAAAACAAGAAATACCAGGAATTGTTGTGTCGGTTATAAGCAGTTATGCAATAACTTAACCAACAATTCTGAGATGAAAGCACTACAAACAATATGAGACAATCGGTGAGTCTATACGCAAACCCCAACCAATCGGTTGTCTTTGACTTCCAATTCTTCATTTGTCTTTCGTTCGAGTCTTGGATTTCCATTTGTGATAACCACTATTACTATAACTAGTATATACCTTGCTTATTTGAGATTCCTAATAATTATGATTTGAACACTATTATAGAAAAATATAACTAAATATAAATATTAATTAATCACTAAATTTAATAATAAATCATATTTTTTGGCTTTTTATCTGTTTCTAACAGAGTGTGACAGTGGGTGTGACAGTGGGTGTGGCAAAGGGTGTGGTAAAGGGCCTAACACTGGGTATTGTAAGGAAGTGAATGGTTTTGTTATGATAGAGTTAAGAGCCAATCAAATCATTTAATTCTATCAAATGATTAATGTGTTACTATAAAAGCATATGTATTGGTGACACATATTTCACTTTTATTACAATTAATTACTATTTGTTAGCATTTCTTATCTTAACTATAATACAAAACTATAGTTATATTGAATTCAATTGAATTAATTGATTAAAACTTTTAATTTAAAAGAAAACAAATTATTTTGAAAATCAATATTTGATACGAAATTTATGAATAAAACTGAGTTTTTGTTTACAAACATTTATTATTTACAAAATGTATTAAAAAAATTAAAATAAAACTCAAACTTTTGCCTCTAATTTAATAAAATTTATTTTATGAAAAAAGTATTGATTGAAATCATTTGGAAAATCAGTTTTTCATTAATAGATTTTTAAAAATTAATTTAAGAAATGAGTTTAAAGTCTCCATCAAAAGAAGAGGACAACGAGTCGACAACGAGTCCATTGAGTGGTGACGACCGCTGCGACCAATTGGCCAATGATTTGATGACTTCTTCTTATAATGAAATATCATTTTCGGAAAGCGATGATCAGACAGATGTTGAATTGGCTGAAGAATTGGATCAAAGCTTTAGTGAGCAAAAAGTGGCCAAAAAAGATTTGACTTCAAAGTTGTCTTCGAGTTTGTCTTTACCTCATTTGTCGTCAACTATTGTCAAATGGACGGAACGGACAAAAGCCAGTTATGAAACCGAAAATATAAATCTTAATTCGAGTCAAACTTTGGACCAGAGCTCACAATTTGAAGAAATACCGGATTATATGTCATATAAAGGAAATCAGATCTCTTATGTGACACAAGATTTTGAACAAAAGCTTAAATACAGTACTTCTTCGCCTTCTTTTGAAGGTTTTTAATAAAACTAATTAAATAACACAATAGTTAACAATAAGTCAAATCACTGATTGATAACCATATGATCAACAATTTCTCAAAACCAAATCCGATATAAATGATAGTAAAAGTGGTCATAACCATAGGGTGACCATAAGGTGACCATAAGGTGGTCTTTAATGCCAACAAATCTTCAAAGTTTGTATTACAATATCAGACCAAATGTGGACATCACTACATATATAATGTGTTGATCTGATTGAAATCAATTTGTAATTTGATTTATAAGCAAATTATAAAATATAATCTCAATTCTATAAACATTTAGAGCCGTCCTCTCAAACCTCTCAAAGAATTAATTTAAAACTTTTAAATGATTTGGAAAAACAGTCAAAACTTATTTCTCAAAATATAAACTCAATGTTAAGACATATATCAGAGTCAACGCATAACGTGAGTCACAAAACTTTTCGGTTTAGATTAAGTTTTAATTGATGTCAAAATAGATAACTTCTCTAACAGTTGAATGTATTTCGACTTATGAAACATCTCTTAACCAAACCTGTGATGTCATCGATTCTAATATAAAGGTTTGAAAATTTTATAATTAAAGAAATTAATGATTAAAATAATTTAAATTTGTAGTCAATGTATCAGTTGATGGCTAAATGTGAAGAACTTAATCAGTCAATGAAACCAATTAATAAATTATCTGAAGATTTGTAAATATCTTATATTCAATGAATCATTGATTTTATTATTTTTTTAACAGAAAAGAAGTCAAAAGACTTTTGGAATTATTCGAAAAAGCAGTCGATTATAAAATGTAATCTTTTGGTGATTAACATTGAAATTTGTTTTTCAATTCAATGAATAGACGAACGACACAAACATAAAGATTATGCCCTTAACTTAAATCACATATTATTTATAATAAAAATTTTTTACTAAAACAAATGCATTTTTTATTGAAAAATTAAAACAAAAAATGGAAGCGAATAAAAGGTAATATCACTCATATTTCTTAATAGTCAACATTATTGACAATATTATAAATAAATTGATTGCATTTTACAATACAAAAGTGAAGTTATTTTTGGTTTGTATTAATTTTAAGGTATTTAATGATTAAATGGTATTAAAAGTGGCGCCTCTTCTTTGAAAAATTGTCAAATGGTTGCTAAGCGACGATTGTCTACATATCATATCATTTGTTTATTTATTTAAATTTTTATTTAATATATTATTAAATAATTTGATTTTATTTTAAATGTTTGAAGTAATGTTAAGTTTAAACTAATTTCATATAAATTTAATTGAATTTCTATTATAGTACGTAAAGGAGTGGTTTATTTGGCTGTCGGTTTGGTCCGTTCAAAATCCGGGACAGTTTTTATATACAGTTTTGATAATATTGTCCCCATTTTTCTGTATCAGTGCATACCTTTCCTGGAAGTTATCGAAACACATCGAAAACCAAAACAAAAAGAATAAACAAAAGAATAAACGAATCGATAATATAAGGAATCGGAAGAAAAACAAATGATAGAAGAAGACTATCCAAGACTACTATCCAAGACTATTAACCATTTATTTGGGACCACTTTTAAAATAATTTTTAGTTTAAATGGACTCTAATTTTACTTAAAAATTGTGATTTACTTTAAAAGTCAATATTTTAAATGTATTTCCATTTCAGTTATTAAGTATTCCATAAATATTTCGTAAATTTTAATTAATTATTAAATTTAATTAATTACTATTAGTAACGACTTTTTATTTATTAAACTAAAAATAATTAAAAACAAATAAATGACTCATTTTTGAGTTTTTTCGTCTTCGGAATAAACGGGAAAACCAGAGATCGGATGAAATTTTTGATTATTTGATAGAATTTCATCACTTTTTGTCTTTTTGTCGAATTCTTTCTTTTTTTGTTCGACAATAAGATTGTATTGAATTTCTTCATCAGTCGGCGGATCCCTTCGAGTCATTCGAAGCCACGCTTTTGTTAAACAATTTTTAAATTTAGAAATTCATTCATTAATATTAAAAGTTGGAGATTAATATATGATCATGCTACTTTTAATCAGTTGTAAGTCATACCTTCCCATTCAGGAGGGAGGGGTCCATCCCAAGAATCCTCATTTGGAGGTACAAATGATCTGCGCGGAGTTTTATTAGCCCCGGGTAAGTCTATTTGAAAATAATATTTTATTCAAATAATTCATTGATATATGAATATAAATACCCCTAAAATTCTGGACTTCAAAGTATTTGTTCCCCAAATAATCAGATCCCATATGTTTTGGTTTTATTCTAATATTTCTCGGTTTTAGAGAATTAATAAATCGATTGATTATTACAAAGAAAACACTTCTCCCGCGATATGACATTCAATCAAAATAATTAATAAATTGTTTTCAAAATAATTATCAGATAAACTCTCTTTTAATTAAAATTTATTCAATAAATTGAATCAAATTAATGATAATTCAAATACATTAAAAGTATAGACATTATTTGACTGAATTATTGAATAAATTGGCGAATATAAACCTCTTTTAGCATTAAAGCGGAAAACAAATGGCATTCATAACACTTTTGATTTGTGTCATACAAATAATACGTGTCATATGATTTCAAAAATAAATAAAAAAAGTGTGAGTTTTGCCATTTGTTTTCCATTTTAATACTAAAAGTTTAGTATAAAAGGAATCAAAAGTTGAGCGCAAAAAACAAATTAAGAAAATGTTTTAAATAACAATAAAATTGATTTCAATTAAATTTAATGAATCGTTTATTTGACTATAATTTAAAGTTTAAGATATCAATCAATTTAGAAATACATTCATTTTTATTGATTAAAACTAACTTTTCTTCACTTAATTTTGAAATATCAGTAAATAGTAAAGCATTCCATCCAAACTTCTTCGCCGGTAAATAATCCAAATCAATGTTATCTCCGATGTGTAGACATTTTGAAGGATCCGATAGTCCTGAAGTTTTTAGAGCCAAATCAAAGATCTTTTTCGATGGTTTCGAATACTTTACTAATCGTGAGTTCACAACAAAATCAAAATAATGTCTTAAATCCATTTCTTGAAGAATGTGTTCCAATCTTTCATCGAAGTTAGAGATGACTCCCATTTGAAGATTTGGATTATTTTGTTTAAGTTGTGTCAATACTTTATGGCTGTCGGCTATTGTTGTCCAACAATTGGCTGAAGAAAAGTGTCGAAACAAATGCTTTGAAATAATATCCAATTGTTTGTCAGATATTTGTTTATCTGAATATTGTGCGCAACGGAAGGTCTTCATAACGATTTGTGTCCACCACTCCAGTGAAGACAAACCACTTTTGACGCCATAATTTTCATGAATTTTATTCATTTCTTTCCAAACATTAGTAAAGGCTTTCGTCAAATCATTTTCGCATTCATTTAGACTTTTATTTTGTTTAAGAAATTGATTTGAATTACAATAAATTTGTGTTACTTTCAAATACTCGAAACCCATTGTATTCTTCACTCTTATTAAAGTATTGTTCGCATCAAATGTTATTAAATTTAATCTCATATTTGAAAAATAATTTTATAATTTTCTATTTTCTTTCACATTTCAATATTACATTCAATTACGTTCAATCAAATGCAATATAAAGTCATACGATCATAAGGATGCAAGGATTTGTAGACATAACATAAATGATTACATTTAATGATTTAATATGAAGCAATGTACGTAATGTCTGTTAGAATAGATATCAAAAAAGATGGCACCCAAAATCCTTGCATCTCTATGATCGTATGGCTTTATATTTAGGCATGCGTCAAATTTATCTGCGCAGAAAGGAGATTTTTTGCGCATGCGAACTTGAAAATTAAAAATAAAAATTTCTTGATAGCTTTTCAAATATTTGTTATAAAGGAAATTTGTGGTAAAATTCTCAACATTTTCATTGGATGGGGGGAAATTTTTCCCCGAATCTTATTCTGTAAATTTTCCAAATAATTTTTTAAATCAGTCCCTTGTTTTGCAAATTTCAATTCCGTTTAGAATTTTTGAGATAATTACTTATGATTATTTCGTTTTGAGCGGATAGCCGTCGGGTTGCACAGAATAATTTAACAAATTAGTACTTATTCTTTTATGGTTGTGTTGAGTGTAGTTCAAAGAAATACAAGACTTAAAATTTTAAAACTTTATTAAAGTTAACACAAACGACTTAAAGTTTACATCAAAATAATGAACAGAAGAAGAACGCATTTTTAAATTAGTTTCAACTAAAGTATCAACATTTAAGCAAATCTCAATCTAACCATAAACAATCTAGAACATTCTTTTCAATTCAAAGTCCAATTCGCGCACTACTATTTCCGCTCAGTTCTATGCAAAAAACTCACTGTTTATTTCACTTTTGGCTCTCTTCTGTTTTAACACTCATTTGATTTGATTTTTCAATAAAGTTTTCAATAAGTTTTTGTGTTAAATTTTCGATTGTGTTTTTCATCCAACACTACTTGTGGTTTCTACGTGTGTCCTCCGCCGTCGGGTCTAGCAGATATTAGAACTGATTACTAATTTCCTTTTCTAGTTTTATCTAACTAAGTTTTTGGTCGTCACAAAATATTCACATTTTGAAAATTAGTTCACTTTTGCAAAAAAGAGAACATATAAGAAAACACAAGCAAAATGGAAAACTTAACGTTAGTTTCAGTTCAGACTTTTGAACACTTGAACAGAGGAAAAGTCGATACATATTTCGAATACAAAAACATATCAAACAAAATTTCGAACAAAAAAGATTCACATTCGATATGTTTGTCAGTATCTCTCTGTCGCGATTCATATCTAAAAATTGTGTTTTAATAATAAGCGAAATGTTGGAAAAATTCGAATAGAAAGGGGTCAAAAATGTCACAACTTAAACTTCATTCGATCAAAGATCAACACTCTATTACATCTTTGTTGAATAATAGCAAAAGAATTGAAGCACACCAGGTATTCCAAAAGACGGCCATCGGAAATATAAACTGTTTATTTTGTGACCTACTGCCCGCGGGGTTGAAATAAGATTTAAAGAACATAACAAAAAAACAATACTTCTTCGCTCAAAATCCAAACTTTTAGTTTAATTGGAAAACTTTATTCACTTTCAGTTCAGTCATTGATCTAAACGGTCACACTTTTACACTAATTCATTAACTTTATTTTTCTTAAATTTTCAAATAAAATATATTTCAATTTTTAGATAATTGTCAATCATTTTTATTGTGGTAAAAATTTCTTACATTTGTGCTACAAATTAAATATAAAAAAATTATTTTTTGTTAATTACTCAAAAAATAGTTTTTGAAAAAATTATTTCCTAAACTTTTATTTTCGCGGAAAACTAATTAAATTTTTTTTTCAGAATCTTATTTTAATTATTATTTACATATTTTGCAAATATCTTCAAACTAAATCAGCAATTAATTTTAAACTTTATCTTCATTATTTAATAAAACATAAATTAATTATGAAAAGCTAAAATTTAAAAAAATAGGTATATTTAATTATTTGATTAATTGAATTTAATTTAATTCAAAATATTGTTTAACATAAATTTTATTTAACTTAACATATTTTATCAATACAAATATAAATTAAACCATTTTCATATTAGTATTAATATAAAGTTTTACTTTTTAATTTTTGAATTTTAAAAGTTTCATTACTTTTATAAAGTTCTTGATTAGATTTTTCTTTGTTGATCAATTGGTAATTTACTATTAACGATACCTGTAAATAGAAAAATTGGATAAATAAATAAAATTTTT
>JAQFZM010001872.1:0-15885 GCA_034695785.1 Galumna obvia | reverse complement strand
TAAATTCAATCAAATATGTAAATGTGTTAAACTGTATCTAATGCTAAATGTCCGGTGAGTTATAATCGATATCAAATACTAGTCTAATCCAAGTTCAGACTTCTTGACGCTAGTACCCTTATAAATTTTCTTCTGTATAGGCAAGGTGAAATATTTATCATATATATGATTAATAAAAGGGTCATTTTTTAATAAACTAGATTACAGATGGGCAAAAGTATCATGACGTATTTCTTCACAAATATCCTCACTTGAGATACTTTTGCCCATCTGTAAACTAGATCATGTTATTTAGGAATATAGGGGAAAAGGTACTCTCTTTTTAGGTACTTTTATCCGATTGCAATTTATTATAATAACTTATTTCTCTTAATATCAATCAAATGGAGTCATGATATGAATGTTTGTTTAAAAGAGATGAACATTTTATAAGCAGTATTATAGCATTGATATACCATTTAGGCACTACCCTCGTCAGCTGCAAATTTCAGGGTAACAGAACTTTTTCCGACTTCTACTATAAATCCAAATTTTACATTTTAACTCTCATTTTTACCCAAAATTGGAGTCTATTGTCATTTCTTCAGATGTTTTATAATTTTTCATTGAAATAATCCTTTAAATTATTTAGCGATGGAAGGGTTCAAATTTTCTCAACGCTAATCCTTCCCTAATCCTTAGAGAATTACAAAAGAACAACCCTTTTCCGATCCTTAGCTGTATTTTCAAACCCTTACCCTTGAAAAGTATACCTTTAAGCCCTTAATATTTTCAAATATTTCTTTTTTAAATCAATAAAAATCGTAATAAAAAAATAATTAATTTTAAGACATAATATGAGGTAAATGTGAATCCAAATAATTATAATTCCTTTTAGTTATAAAATTAGTTGAAGGTATCAACAAATATAGATTTTATGAATTACAAGAATATTAAGGGTCTAAAAGACATACTTTTCTTTAGAATAGTGACCCTTAAACACATGTGTAAATTTAAGACCCTTCACGACCCTCAATGATTGCCATCTCTAATATAGGGGGTTAGGACGCAATTACCTTAGAGAAAAGACGATAATTTCAACCATCTATAAGCATATATGTAGCGCTAGACTTGCTTGCTCACTTTCTGGGGGTAACACTCGCTGTATGGCCAAAGGGTAGCCATTAGTTTGTGGCCATTAAACACATTTTAATAATAATTCAATTAATTTAAAATTTAACAATTAATTCAATAATTTAAACAAATGGCGATTACTGTCACGAATACAAGTCTTTCTTAAATACAATTAAAACTAAACAATTGAATGGCTTTCTTCAAGAAAGAGTTTAGCATATCACGTGGTATATGCATTTTCTATGGAACACGTGATATGCTAAACTCTTTCTTGCAGAAAGCCATTCAATTGCATCAAATCAGGACTTCTTTCACTGGCGATGAATGACACTAAACTAAAGACAAGACAAGATAAGGGTCACTAGACTTGCACTGCCTTTTATAGTAAAACTATTCGAATGGCAACTGACCTAGCAATAAACCAAGATTCAAATGTTTGAATCAACAGTCAGTTAGGGATTATTGCCAGTCATTGACTTCTGCTTTTAATAGGATTAACCCCTGACTCATACCTTAGGCTTACAAATGAAATCAAATAAATTATATAAAAAATAATGAATTATAAGACAATTAAAATAAATACATAAATAAAATAATTAATGAATTGGCGATTCGGTCCTGTCTTAAGCGTGCGCTTCATATACGAAGACATATACAGAGGGTTAAACCTAATACAAACAATAACAAAGGGATACAAATTTAGGCTAAATATTACTATTTGTTAGATTAAAAGTTTGAAAATTGTTTGTTTGCCAAAACTGACCCTTCCCTCTGACAACCCTTACTCTAGGGTCAGGGAAAACTGGGTTTAAGGGTTGAGAAGTTGGAGCTCTAGTTTAAATAAGAGGCATTCAATCGTTGGTTAATTTCATATAAAACATAAATCAATGGGAAAAGTATTTACTGTTAAGTCTTTGCCATTGATTTACACAAAGATTCCATTTTTATGATATCATAAGAATAGTAGACAATAGTTTGACATTAAAACAAAATTTAAAATCAATATTTAGTTAAGAAAACACTAAAAATTTAGACGTCTTTTAATTTATTGATTAAATTTGAAAAGTTATGACTCACTTATTGTTGTTAAAGACTGACTCCAAACGAGTTATTCCTATTAAACGATATAAGACTTTTGTCGTCAAAGTAGACAACTATTGGATAGTCGAAAAACTGATTCTCTAAACAAAGAAAACAAATTCGAATAAAAACCGATATTTTTATGTTAACGAAACGATGAATGAAAATCAAAGAAAAAAGAAAAACAAAGTAAAAGGTTTTAATGGTTGAGGAGTATTGTAAACAAAGTGAATAAGTTGTCACTCTTTATATTGAAAGTTTCTTTTAATACTCAATACAATATAATACAATATATTACTATTCACCTCATGTTTATAGTCGTCTTTTTTTCATAAACATTTGTTGACACTAAGCGCTAAAATTCATGATTTGTCACAAATATTGAATTGCAAAAGCAGTGATTATAGTATCTATAGTAACGGGCATCTAAGGCAACAATAAACACACGAATAGAGGGTCTGCACTCATATACAGTTACTGTAGCATAAACAGTATATCAAGTATAGCGTCATGTGATGTCACGTGTTGTAGAGGTACCTAAAGTACAGGCCTTACTATAATCACTGCAAATAAGTGTTCACACAAATTGTTTATTGTTGGTCCGACTTAAGGTTGGAGGGGATGCACAATAGAGTAGGGGTCGAAGCAATAACGCAGCCCTACTCTATTGTGCGACCCCTCCAACCTTAAGTTAGACGAATAATAAATTTACTCTTTTGTTTACTAAATATTTAGCTCTAATTATTGGCTAACAGTAGGCAGTGGAGGACCGAACAATAGATGAAGAGATGTGATCAAAGATCTTTTCATGGGATTAATTCTGTTTATGACCAGGTCCAATCTGTTGCTGAGGACAGCAAACATAAGTAACAGATATTTGTGTGCAGTACTCCCATTGAAAGTGAAATAACAAAACTTCTTATATGGAATTCGCGCTAAGAGTACTTACTTAAGTCTAGTCTAACTTGAAGTGTTCTCATTTGTACTTATTTGCTTATTTTCTTACTTATTTCAAGTCTGCTCATAGGGTGCACTTAAGCAAACTTATCCGAAGTAAGTCAGTGCGAATGCACCTTACTTATTTACTTGACCAATAGGAGCAAAGCATTTATAAACAACTGATTGACTTGAAGTAAGTCATTGCGAACGCAGAGCGTACTTTACTTGTAGTAAACTCGAAGTAAAGTATACCTGGATAAGCACAGCGCCAATGAAGCTTTAAATTGAAGGACTTCAGATTAAAAGGGGGTTATCGTCAGCTCATGTGATAGTATTAAAGGGTATCAAAACGCAGAACAGGTTTTCTATTTATTTTTGTGCCAAAAGTTTTACAGCACTTTCTTTAATAATTATTTTGAATTTATTGTTTTTTATTTTTTATTTAATTATGAATTCAATTATGAATCCATCTATTAATATTAATAATTTGTGCAATATTAACCAAACAAATAAAACAAAACACCTAGTTGAAATAATTAGTGATTTAAATAATGGAAATGCAAACATTAAAGGGACTCAACTAAATAATTGTTATTCAGTGATTTAGAAAATTTGTAAATTATTGTATTAATAATTTGTATTTTTAAAATTATAATTTTATTAAAACAAATAATTGAATTAAATATTAAAACAGTTTGAAATGCTATCGAATATTTGTACCCTTTTATCTGTATATACAAACTGAGCCTTAACCCCCTTTCAACCTGAAGTCCTTCAATTGTAAACAAAATATTTTAATACATTTATTGAAAATAATTAATTTTAAAAATTTGTTTTCAACTATTTTTTTATAAAATGAAATTTACTTTTAAAATCTTTTCATTACATTCAATACAATAATGAGTTAAATAATTTATACCAACAAATGTTTGTTTCTTATACTCAATATTATTATATTTTTTCATTTAATCAGTATATAAATTAATTAAAGTAACAAGGTGAGAACCCATACTACCTTGGTTTTTCACCTTAATTGGTTTCAATCCCTCTGAAAACTATTGAAAATTCTTTTATTATTTTTTCATTATTTATTATATTTATTTTATTTTATCGTTTAATATGATTTGGAAAACTTTTAGGGAATGAAAGCAAACTAAAGGGAACTCAACTTCAAAAATAAAAAACCCTCAGAATAATGAGTCTTATTTATAGTACTTTAAAACAAATTCACTAAACGTTATTTATTTTCAAAATCAGAGCAAATCCCGAATTCCTTAATTGTTTTCTACGACTAATTAAGGAATAAATCATAATTTAGACAAACTTTACGTTTTTCCATCTCTGAAGACATCAAAAATCGCTGTCAAGAAATTAATCTATAATTTGAAAACAAAAAATTAATTAATAACTTACTTTAATTGTGTTTAAAACTGATTTAAAAGTGACTAAAAAATGTGTGACTTTTGACTAGTGTTGACATCAGAAGAATGAATGCTAATTGTGTTTAAGCGCCAAAACTTTAATTGTTTTTTATTAATTGAATAGAGAGGGCAATAGTTATGCCTTAATTTAATTGTTTATTTGGTAATTAAATGTTAATTGTGTTTAATTAATTTAAAAAATCCATCCCTTAATTGTTTTACTCCCTAATAGATTTTCAAACCACATAGAAATAACGATTTTGTGCTAGGCTTTCTTTTTTAGCCACTTTTGTCAATCCCTGCCCTACACATAAGTTAATATCAATAAGGACTTTCAACGCACTTCTATCATTGCTTTAGTAATAGAAATATATTTAAGTATAAACAAGTCCTCGAAATGTATTTAACTAAATAAACATTTTAAGCATTTCTAAAATATTTTGGCGCTGACTCTTATCACTGATTTTGTATTTTAAATTTTCTCTAAACTCGGATCTCTTTAACCGTTAAAATAAATTTGAAAGCATGGCTTAAATTGGAGCCAAATATAAGTCAATGATAAGTAACGGTCAGTAGAGGTCAAAGAAGTCTCCATCTGTTGTCAGTTATGGAAACATTTTTGGAAAAGTTTTATAGAATTTAAACTTTTTTAGCCTTTTATTTAGGGATACGACTATTACAGAAATGCGAGACTAAAAATATGATCAAATAATGATTTCAATTATAAATTGTCGAAAATTAAAGTTCAATTGTATAAAAACTATATTTAATAAAAGAATGTTTTGTTAAATTTTTCAGACATTATTGATAGTCATCGGTCAGTACTTTTTCAATATAATAGAGATTTGACCATGAAACAACATTTAGCAAGGGTGAATCATTGGATATAGAAAAATTATTATAGGGTTTATTTTTTTAATGAACTAGGTAATGATATTTAAGAGAAGTTATAAAAGGGCCACAAATTTCTTTTGCTAAATATAAGCTATTCGTGAAATTCATTAATTATTTATTTCTTTCATTATTTTTATGAAATATATTTATATAATTTGTCTCTAATTTTTGAAAATATTATATCAAATAAAATATAACAAAATTTAGTTAATTTAATATTTAGTGAACTTTAAATATTATATTCAAAAGTTATGTAAAGAAAAAATAGTTTAGTCATTGAATTCTCAGTAAAATATTAGTAATGGATTTTTGCTTATTATCTCTCTTATGATTAACAGATGAATATAGTGTTCCCATACCTACTTGAAAATCAAGTAATCTACTTGAGTTAAGAAAATTTTACTTGCTAGATTTAATCAAATTCTATAGAAATACTTGTTTGAGACCATAAAAAATTCTTTAAATATTTCCAATTTTCCTAATATTTACTTGATTTGACCATAACATTATGCCATATCTACTTGATTCTAGAAATATGAACTGGCAACACTAGATAAATACCATTTTTACAGACAATCATCTATTGCTTAGAAAATGGAATAATTGTATTAAATAAAGCAAATCAACGGAAGATATTTCTAATTCTCTACAGAAAAAGGAATCGAAAAAAAAATAATTTTTGCCTCAAAAGTCTTCCGATTCTCAAAAGAAATGATTTCTCTCAACCTTTCAATCTTTTATTTGGAAAATAAGTCTATTTCTTGAAATATCGTTCACTATTCAGATGTTTTTTCAGATATATTCTGAATAAATCTTTTTCAAATAGTATATCTTGATTTTAAATAAGCATGCTACTTTTAAAGTTATTTTTTATATTAAATTGAACTAAAAATCTTTAAATGACATTAAATATCGTCTCTAAACCAGATTTTAATATCATAAGATTTTAAGATTATTCCTGGATATATCTTTTAAATAGCAATAAAACTTGAAGAATCTGTAGTTACCATGGTAAATTCACTTATGTATGATCTAAAGTGGGCAGTATTTTAGTATTTTTTGATTATATTTTTCAAATTCAAACTTCGAAAAAGATTGAATCCAATGAAAATGTTGTGTAAAGAATTGAATAAATCCTGTCTTATCTGTCGATTTGCTATAAAGTATCGAATATCTGATGTCTTGTCTTCTCTTTAGTTTTTATTTTAAGTTTTAACCCTCACTTAAAGTAATGTCAAATTAAAAAAAAAAGAAATAAATATAAAAAAATGAAACTATTTTTCTCAAAAAACATAATTTATTTCTCTTTTCAATGCCATACAATCGTTAGACTGAATAATGATTTTTCTCAACTCTTTCGGTGCAAAAAGAGAGTGAAAACACATTTTATATAATTTGAGTATAAGTTATGATTATAGCGATAGTAATAGCCTTTGGAAGTCAGAGATAATGAGAATCAAAACTATTAAACTCTTTTTATCTTAAAATTTGTTTTTATATTCCCAAACACTTTATTCTACTGTTTTTTCATACATTAATTAAAATTTGAAATTCAATGAAATATCAAATATAAACGCAATTACTTTCGTTTTTCAGACCAGAATTTTATGAAAAATTAAACAAATTATTAATATTTACATAAAAGGCATCGGATATATATGAGGGGTATATAAGGGGCATATAAGGGGCAGATGTTCTACATTGGATTCTGATGAAGGAATTGTCAGTCCGACCATCTGTTTATCCCAAAGCATTTTAGTATCATATTTTTCCATTCAATAAAATTTCAAGTATCGAACCATGTTAAAATACCCATACTTAATATTAATCCTTCAAATGATATTAGTTTTAATCGTTTAACTATTAAATAATATTTACTCAAAAGAAAATTCTCGAAAAATTCTAAATTCATTCGTTATTTTATTTTTATGATTATATTTAAGATATCAAATATTGATTCTATTAAAAAATCTGGCCCTCTCTAGTACTTGACTCTCTCTCTCTCTCTCTCTCTCTCTCTCTCTCTCTCTCTCTCCACATCTACTATCGAAGGTCAGTCATCAGCCACACCACTACACCATTATTAGTATTATTATTATTATTATTTAAGGTAAAAACTCTATTCCAAGGATAAATTTAATGAAAAAATTGTGTTCATATAGTATTACTCATAGCCAAGCTTACCTTAACTTGGGCAAGTTGAGCAATGCAATTTTTATTTGATTGTAAAGGAAATTAATTTAATTTATTGATTTTTAGAGGTTAGCTATAATTCGATGGCATCACAACTAATGAAAAAAGAAAAGATTTGTGAGTATCCTCTTTGAGAGGACCCACAGTTCCCCCACTGCTTCTTCGATTAATACCAGTTTTCTTTTGTGTAAATCAAGACAATACTATTCTTAGTATTAGTTTATGATATTAACCAAAACAAGATTTATGTATTATTTTTTATTAGACATGACTTAACTCTAAGAAACTATTGTTTATTTGTGGCGCAGAATATAATTTTTAAATTCAAAAAGTATTCAATAGTTTGGGTGTCAAATATATTCAGCCCAACAATTAATAGAGAGGATACCAAACCATAGTCTATAAATATGGGGAAAATCTAAAACATTAACTTTTTTGACTTTATTATTATAATTAGTTTTTTTTTGTAATTAAATCACATAATTATTGATAAGAAAAGTCACTTTAAGTCACTTTAAGAGGTATTCACGAAAATTCAGGTAAATTATAATTCTTTTGATAAAATGATAGCAAATGATTTGTTCCGATGGGGGAAATCAGTGACACGAAGTATATGTCTGACCGTAAAATTTTGATTCTGTCCCGCAAAATGATCTGAGAATATCTCTAAGCTATAAGTTTTTACATTCAAAGAAGTAATAGAAGTATAACTACTGTGGACTGACTTTTAAATTCTATTACTTAATACGAGGGGACCGGATGTTAAACTTCCTGCGAATCGCCTGAATATTCTGTTTGACTGCCAATTGATTACTTCGTTAATTCCAGTACAAAATTCAAAGCCCAGTCAGAGAACAGGATGAGTACTACCGATGCCTTGCGATGAGATCTGATGTGAAACGAGTTTAGAATTTGTTTGTTTCTCCACTAAAATAATACAAAATAAGTACTCAATTATTATTCAGTTGCAGTCATACCACTAAAGTCACAATCATTTTTCAGATACAACTAATTTAATACTCTTTTACAACCACTACCTCATGGCTCTGTCGGTGTTGTTCCCCAAACTTGATGTACTTTTTTGATAGGGTTTAGCCTCTCTTTCACTACTTTGTGTCTCTCTTTTTGTGAGAAATGTTTGGCCAAAAGCTTTGCATAAAATTTAATTTCACTTTTTCTAGGATTTATAGAAAGCAGTCAATTGATATCCTTCTTAATGGGTGGCAATACTTATACCACTTATAAGAAATACGCCGAAAGAGTGCATCGATCCCTTCCATTGCCTTCCATTATATATTACGTGGGATCAGCCCTAAGATAAAAGTTTTCCTTAAAAATTAAACAGTAAAGAGCTATAGCTCTGATTCATCCGAACCAAACTATAATTAAATTGTAAAAGTAATCAGGGTCTGTTAAATAATAACAATTGACAAATTAATTTGAATTTTAACTCAAACTTTACAAAAAATGAGATAGATAATTTGAAAATAAATTTGAGAAAAATGAAAAGAATTTTCCCAATAATTTAGTTAATATTTGAGTTAAAGATAGTCATAACATAAACTATCTTGATGCTATTCACTTTAGAATTATTTGATAATTAAATTTTAATTTTATAAGATTTTATGAGAAGTTAAAGATGTGACGGCAGTGACGGCAGTGACTGCAATGAAAGTCATCGGTATGTCATAAATAGCGGCCAATGATTTCTTTCAATTATATGACTTCTATTGTGAGACTTATTTTATTTCTTAAGAAATATTTTATTTTTTAGTGATTCTCATCTGTTTTGATGTAAACGCGAAGAAAGTCTTTACGATAAGAATGAAAATTATATAATATATTAACTGAAAGTTTATATAATTCGTGAAACTTTCAGAAGATTAATGTCTTTGAAAAGAAGAGTCACGCAAATACTTCACTTATTCACTATTTATATAATATTTTAAAAATTGTTTCTACCATTTGATACACTGTTCTGAACATTACTTTACAGTTCAGGTATTGCCAGCTCTCGAAAAAATGTCGAAATAAATATTTTTCAATTGAAGGACATTTTGAAAAATAGACGTTATTTTAATTTATATTCTATTGTTTGTATTGAAAACTTGTTTTTCAAATAAACCAGTTTAGGTTTAGATCAATTCAATATATTAGATACAAATTTAAGATTATTAGAGTAACCAATAATAAAATTGAAACTAAATTCAATAAAATGATCGATCGATAAGATATCAAACAATTCAAAATAGAACAAGGCACTTTCATTTTATACCATCTCTAGAAATAAAATCAAAAGTAATCTGAGATTATAATCATATATTTAAACAATTTTTCTATTTATTTATATTCAAAATATTATGAATCCTATGAATCCTCACTATTAAGTAGGCATATAATCACACTTTTCCAACACTTTACTATTTGACCTAGGAGTGATTCTTTAATCTTTAAGGTCTAAATTGGACTAAATTAACTCATTTGAGACTAATTTATTAAAATATTTTCAAAAAATAAAATAAAATAAAAGAATTTTTAAATTTATTTTTTAAAAGATTTAAATTAAATTCAATACATTTTTTTGTTTCAAAAATTTTGGATTTTCTTTGATTTAAATGATTTTAATTAAATTTAATGAAATAATCAAATTTTTTATTAATTTTTTATTGAAAAATAAAGAAAAAGAGTGGGAATTGCGGTCAATCTTTTCCTAATAATAATTTTGATCAATTATTGGTCATTTCTTGATTTTCATTGGATTGTTGAGGATTTCCCCTTTGGGTAACCTTTCATTTAATCAAAAGGTAAACGATATTAATTGTATATAATTTGAGTCATGAATTGTGGATCAGATAATAGTATCGATGATATTTTAGTGGTCTTCAGATTTTAGCCACAGATTTGACGTTTTATCGATTAATATTATTCGACGATTAAAAGAAAAGATTAAACTATTTATTGATTTTTGTCTTAAATTTAGAGGTTTTTATTTTCATTAAAACGTTTTCTCTTTTCAGAGTTAAGTATTTCTGATGTAAGAAATGAGAACTTCTTAAAAGATAAGTTAATATCTGTTTTGGGAATATTTTTGATACAAATATTTGAAGTTTACTAAACATATTTAAACTGATGTCACGATATTTGATAACATATAGTATCAGCTCATCTTAGTTTGCATCTAGCATGTTAGTCTTGTTTGTCTTCCATGTTTTCAGTCATATAAATTCTTAAACTCATAAATAAATTGAAGTCAATTAAATGATTCCAATTAATTGATACTTATATTCACTTCCATTTGTTTATTAATATAATATAAAAACAGATGAAAATGAGTTAAATCATAAAACATTAGCCATAATAGAAGTCTATTTTTATTATTTTCTTTTCCCTCAAAGAGAAAATCATTTTTAATCTTATTTTATGACATCCGGTTAGCAAAGATTGACTTCAAAAATTCTCTCTCTCTCTCTCTCTCTCTCTCTCTCTCTCTCTCTCTCAACTTTAATTTGCTTTTAATAAATGAAAGCTGTGTTAATACTGTCTCTGAAATTAAACGGATATAATATTAAAATATTTTTAATACATAAGTGAGAAATAATTAAAAAGAATTTTATCAAAAATACTAATTATATGTTCTTTAATTAAAAGTGAGTGAATGAGTCGATTCTCACGACATTCAGTACTTTATTTTTCAATGAATTCTTTACTGAATTCAGGGATGAGAAGAAAATTAGTCGACACCACTCTCTCCCATTTGAAATATACTTCTAATGATATTTAAAAACTTGTGACCACTTTTATCAGGTTTTGAAGTCTAAAATTTTTCATAACTAATTCTATTTTAAACTATAATTTCCGTTTCAAACACTTTTAATGTAAAGCAATATGTTTGCCAAAGTGTTGACCAACTCTTAGATGGTTTATAAATATAATAGAATACCTCCCGATACTCATTATTTACCCTTTACTCAAGGCAAAGATACCGAAAGTACGTACGTACTTATGTATGTGTGTGTGAGTGTGTGTGTGTGTGTGTGTGAGAGAGAGAGAGAGAGAGAGAGAGAGAGAGAGAGAGAGCTATGAAAAAATAGTCTGAAGATAGTCTGAAAGTATAATTTTTGAAAGCAAAGGCTAAAATTGGTTAAAGGGCTCAGACATGACATAAAACTGTTTGATATTTGTTGGAATTCCTTTAAGCTATGAATGAATGAAAGTTTTACTTTATGTGCGATTCCTTACATAACCATAAATTAGGAAAACCTGACATACAATAAGTTTTTGTGATTAACTTTTAATTTACTTTCAAACAATTTAATGTCCAAATCATTAAAGAAATTTTCGAATATTTAAAGTAAATATTGCTAGAACTCTCCAAATTGGTTTTTTACTTGAATTTTTACATGAATCAAGGTCAAGCCCCAAGGAAACAATTTTCCAGGTAGATGATCTTACTTATTTCAAATAAAATTTTTAGTGAAAGTTTTTGTTTTGATTTAAATATCTATCAGATACGGCCAAAGGGAGGGTTTAAGGAATATAGAAAACCTCATTAGAAAACAAAAACGAATTTCTCTATAATTTTAAGACCTCAACCTTTCAAATAAGGTCTATAAACAAGCAATAGTTCTGTCGAGGCTTTCAGGTCCTAATAGGGAGTATTTGACCAAAATATCTCTTTTGGATCGATTTCTTTGTCAATCCCTGGTCTTTATGTATATTGATAAAGAATTTAAGTTTCAAAATAATTGACCATGAACATTTTAAAGTTTCATCATTTAAATTCAAATAAGATATTAAATTTAAATGATTTTGAGTCAAATATAATGAACTTTAATTCAGTTTCATATTTGACTACTAATGGCTTTATTTGAGTTAAATTGTTTCAGATTACTTTTTGAAGGACAATAAGAATAGAAAGGACAGGTGGAAAAAAAGAAAGCAAAGGTGTTCACAATCCCAACTTAATTGAGGGATACATTTCAGACAATCCTTTTTTAATTTTCCGTTTTTTACCCAAATTATGAGTTAAATGATTGCAAAATAAATCATATTTGAGGTATTTTAGTACTAAAATTGTTACAAATACAGTATTTTAAATGTTTTATGAAATGCTTTTCAAAACAGAAATAAATGATCAACATTTTACTCTTTTTTGCCTTTTATTAGAATTTTCTTGAAAAATGTGTCACTTATTTGACCCAATATTTTATATTTTTCTTCATTTTATCAAAATTATTGACAAAATATAGTTATGTCTTAATTTTCTTTAATTGAGTAAATTATTTCCTTTTGTTGCCTAACATTTAATTGAAGATTTAATAGAACTTCTCAGGAATTTCATCCCTTCTTTGAGGATTTGTGTCAATCTTTTCTACTTCTCATTAATGTAAAATGAGTTTAAACTCAATTTTAAATCATTTTTCTGATAATTGATTACTTAACAAAGTTTACATAAAATTCACTCTTAATTAATTAATCCCTCTCTCACTTGGAATAAACTTGGTTTGTTTAGAAGTAACTTAAATTGAAATATTTCTCAGAGAAATCCTAGAATTTACAAAATCTCTATAATTATTACCAGAAATAGTTTTGTCTGAAAAAGTTTAATTTTGAACAAACCTAGAATAAACTGATAAACAAATATAAGATTGGAGTCAATTATTTACTAAAATGAATTCCTTAGCATTAAATTCATTCCTCACTTATATACTTCAATTAAATACTTCTAATTATTTAAAATTTTGGTTTAAGAGTGTATTTTTGAATTAAAGTTTTAAGATATAGAAATTATGTTATAATCTTAACCTAATCTTAAAATTTAGGCTAAATTTAAATATAAATTATTAGTTTAGACATTGAGTTTACTAAATTAGTATCTAGGTGATATTTTACTTTCCTTAAAGTGTAAATTCGCGGAACTATTAATAGCTTTCCTTCAATTGAATCGATAATTGAATAATTGCTAAACGATATACAAAAACAAATTAATGGCAATCAATAAAAATAGTAATTAAAGTATAGGTTTTATTAAATCTTCTGAAATCTTCACTTCTATTTGAAAAGTCCTTCAAAACAAATAGATTTGAATCGATTGATATTATATATGATTTAATCAAATGATTGGAAGAATTTATATAAAATAAGGTCTCAAATGATATAAAAGTGTTTTTTTTTGTCCATTAGTTAAAAAAATTATTATTATTTTCAAATTAGAGGTTCGAACCGATTATTTCGTCAAATCCTTGACTCACTAATAGTTTACTTAAATTAATGGGTGAAAGGAATAGCCAACGGGGGAACACTTTTGTCGAAAACCATCTGCTCTTTTAGTTTAACATTTATTAGTTTAAACGATTGCTAAACGAAACACACTTTCAATGCCAACATTTCTATTATATCCCAAAGTTTGTGGATATTTCAACACTTGGTCTTCATCTCAATATTAGTGTCCTTACACTCAACTAATTATTTTATTTAATTTTAGAAATTTTTAGATATTTTCACATCAAAAACACATAAATGAGGAAAAAGAGGCCCTCTTTTACTGTCGACACTTAAATCACTTCAAAAATAAGGGATCAAATTATCGAATAGAGTTTTAAATACTATTAACACTATAAAACCTAGGTAACTAATGCCTCGTGCATTTTAGCTCATTTTGATTCTATAAGGGTTAATATTTATGAAATTTGTTTGAGATAATATTTATATTTTGCTAGATAATGATATTTCACATTCGCTGTTAATATATTAAAGATTAAAAATGAAAAATAGGATACAATAACAGTTACTGTTATTAACATAAATTTAGATGTATATCTTGGTAGTAATTATGTATTAATTAAGACTATATATAATATGACTATAATATCTATACAATACTTTTCAATACTTTTGTATTTAAAATATAATTTTTAAATAAAAATTAATTACATTCGAATATTTAATATTTTTGATTCAATTTAAGTCAAACTCTATTTTAGTCAATGATTTTTAAGGTCTCACGAGTTGAACAAAATAGAGTCTCAACTATACACTTTGTTTCAAAATTAACTAGGACAACTCAAAAAGCTATATCTCCTAAAGGACTTGATGGAATTTTATGAAAATTGGCATGCATATAATTTATACGATATAAATCAACTCCCCGATTGTTAAATGTTAATAGCTTAGATTTTTGATTGTTTTATAAAATACAAAAGGATGAAACAATGTTTTCTTTTAGTTTTTATAAAATTTAATATAAAATTATTTTTTATATTTACTTAAAATCAATTTTATCAAATGAGGAAAAGAATTATTCATTCGTTTCAAATGAAATGATCCTTAAATAATTAAAATAATTAACCAAAATATTTTATTTTAATATTAATTTTTCTTGTAAATTTTATGAGCTTCAAAGAAATTTCTTGTAAAATTAAATAAACTCTCTCGTTTACAAATTGATTGTTTAATTAGTTATCATAAAACGAATAAATTAAATATTTAAATTAATAATTATTTTTGAAATCTATTTTTCAAAAGATTTAAATTTGGCAGGTTAATTTTTATAATAAAATTAATGTAATTTAAATTATTTCGTAGAAATTGTCATTAAAGTTACTTGTTAAATTTGATAAAATATTATAAAACAAATTTTCTAAAAATTAGATAAATTTTGAATAAATTAATTATTATTATAATGTTTAAAAAATATTATTTGATTTTGTGATTTTATGACATTTATAAATTTTTTATTTATTAATTTATTAATAATAAATTATTTTAATAATTATTTATCAAAGATGATAAGAATATAATTTTTTACCTTGAAGTAATTCTTAAAAATCAATATTTGCAAATAATTTTAATTATTTAAGGATTAATTCATTTAAAACGAATGAATTCTTTTCCTTATTTGCTATAATGTTTTAAGTAAATATAAAAAATAATTTTATATTGAATTTTATAAAAATTAAAAAAAAACATTGTTTCATCTTTTATATTTTATAAAACAATCAAAAAATATTATTAATTTATATGCATGCCAATTTTCATAAAATTTTATCAAGTAATTTAGAAGATATAGCTTGTTAAGTTGTCCTAGTTAGTTTTGAATAGTGTTCGGAAATTTCTCGAAACTCAAAAATAACCGAGAAAGTTTCTCTCTATGGGATTCCCATATTAAAATAAAATACCTAAATATATTCCAATTCAAACTTAACAATCAATCATATTATTAATAATTAAATAAATAGTAAATCTT
>JAQFZM010001871.1:0-15894 GCA_034695785.1 Galumna obvia | reverse complement strand
TATATAAATTAATAAAAATATTTAATAAAAATAGTTTGTTTCTAAATGAAAAGCAAAATTTTTTATAAAATAATATGTGTTTGCATAAAACAATAGTAAAATTTAGAAAATATTTTAATAAAACGTTAAACAAATTTAGAAAATTTATTTAATTAAGAAAATTAATATTAAAAATAGTTTGGACAAATTTATAAAATGTATTTATGTGTTACTCTGTTTAGTTTTATTAGTTTATGTGTTGTAAAAAATATTGTAATGTCAATGTATGTATAAATGTTTAACAAACATTTCATTAGAAGGCATAATTTTAAAATGTAAACTTAGAATTTATTTATGTTTTGTAAAATAGATGGCGTTAGTTAATATAAGTTAGCAAAACAAAATAAATTGAAATATAATAAATTAATAAAATAATTTTTAATAATTAATTTAATAAACTTTTGATACAATAAATTAATATTTTAATAAAATTCTTTAAATATATTTATGAAAAATATTTATTAAAATAAAATATTAGGAAAATAAACTAAATTAATAAGTTTGCAAATACATACATGTTTATGTTTTGTGTTTATGTGTATGTGTAAAGGGTAGTGTTAGCGCTAGTGATAGCATTAAAACTAGTTTTAGTGCTGTTTAAGATTTTGTTAAAACAAGTTTTTGTGCTAAAGCAAGTGTTAAACTAGTGTTTGTGATAGAGTTTTAAATAGTGTTAGTGCTTAGACTAAGGTTATAACTAGTGCTATAGCTAGTGTAAGTACAAGTGTAAGCGTTAATGCAAGTAAGTGTACTAAAGATAACACAATTTTTGAGTTAGTTATAGCTTATAAGCGCGCATAAGGTTAGTGTTAGTGTTAGCAACAGTGTTTGCGCTAGTAATACGGTTAATTATAACTCATATGTGTGTAAGTGTTGAGGCTAGTGCTTGCAATAGTATTAATAACTGTGCATTTGTAAGCATAATTTGTGTTTGAGCTCTTATCATTCTATTTATTTACACTTGAAGTGTTGTTAATAACCAATAGATGTCGCTATTTTAGCTAAGTTAACGAGGCTATACTCTTAAGTGTAAGTGCGTTTGTACTATATTTGGTGTAAAACAGGATGAAAACATAATAGAATGAGAGGTATCATTAGACTAAAACCTATGTAAAGGTGGTATAAATACACTGAAATAGAGTAAACATACGCAAAAATAAGGCTTACATACACTGAGATAAGGCGGACATACACGTAGGATAACGTTAAATTACAATAGGATAAGGTGAAAATGCATTAGACTTGGGATGTTATTACATCTATTTAAGCTGTATATACTAGTTGGGCATGCTAATGCATTTAAGTGTTGTTATGAAATGTCAAGCCAGACAAAATAGTTGGTAAAATTAGCTAAAAAGCAATGAAAAAATAAAATAAGTTTACTTTGTTTTGTAAAATTCTGAAAATGTAATAAAATAGTGTAATAGTTAGAACAAATGTATGTTCTAATGCTAGGTCTAATATTAGTCTCCCCCGATTAATAATATATTTTTTGTTTGCATTTAATCGCTTATCATTCTATTTGTTTATTCTTGAATTTCTATTAATTAACAATAGATGGCTCTAGTTAAGCTAAACGAGCTTTTCTCTTAAGCGTAAACGTATTTCCATTATGTTTTTGTAAACAAATAAGAGCAAGTGATGATAATACACTAGAATAGGTTTAAAATAAGGTAAGATATTGTTTAAACACTAGTGTTGGGCATACATACATTATAAAAATTATTTTTATTAAACTAATTTTTATTTAATATTGTTTTTGTTTATTTAGTTAAGCTGTTTTGATATGTGGAAAAATAAGTATAATTATATTTTGGTTTGCACATTTGTTAACAATTATTTAGTTTTGTTAATAATAATTAGGCTTGATAAGTATACTAAGGTAAGTTAAATAGATAAAAACTTTATTGAGTAGACTTAGGTTTGATGTCTATACTTAGTTTTTATAAGCCAACTATTGCTTGTTAAGTATATTAAGACCTGCTAAGCAAGTTATGCTTAACATTCAGTAAGCTATAGTGAGCACACTATAGTGTAAACAAATCCGCACTAATGGTAACGCTATGAGACGGATTAAACATATGATATATGTTGCATTCAATAGGCTTACTCTCTAAAATGAACAAGTTGCTGCTATTTAGATGGACACATAATTATTGTATAAATTTTGTATTTTTTATTTTTTAATGAGAAAAAGTTTTATTATATTTTGAGAATAAAGTTGACTTATTGAAAAATGTTGGCCATTGGCCAAAGATGAAGAAAAAATTTGTTAGACAAGTTAAATTTAGAAATATGTGGCAGTCAAGATAGATTTGACAATATAGGATAGTCAGGATAGGTTTCACAACATAGACTTGTAAGAAAGGTTTGGATAAATAAAGTCGTCAGACTAGTTTTTCAGGTTTGGCTAGTATGTCTAAGTTTGATATAGAGCCACTTATGTTACCATAGTAACCAATTGTTAATGAGAATAAAAGTTGTCATAGAAAAAAGTTTTGTATTACAAGTTTAGTTCAAATCACATGGTCTAGTTTTGCCGGGAAGGATGCTATAAATTTGTCACGTGGTTCAGTCAGATTTTCATGGAAACAAGTTTTGAATTATAAGAAAGGTAAAATCACGTGGTCTAGTTTTTGCGGGAAAAGAGCTATAAATTTAAGTCACGTGGTTAAGTTAGATTGTCATGGTAACAAGTTTTGACAAAAAGTTATTTTTATTAATTTTGTTTTACTAAAAGTTATTTTTAATAAATATTTTTAACAAATGTTATTTTTGTTCGTTATTTTTACAAAATGTTATTTTTGGTAAACATTGTTATATTAGTTATTTTATTTTTATTAAAAGTTATTTTTGTTAAAGATAAATTTAACTAAAGTTTGTTTTATTAAACTAATTGTAAAATTATGCACAATATAGGATAGATGGTATGTGCGTGTCTGAATATGCATTAGTATGCTATAGTGAGTGCACTATAGGCTAAGTTTGTTGCCGTTATATGTTAAATGCATTATAGGCTTGGCTTAGGCCGCTCTATGTTAGATGCACTATAGGTTTTTGTTTAGGCCGCTCTATGCTATTTGCACTATAGGTTTGTGTTGATGCCTCTTTATGTTAAACGCGTTATAGGATTGTAAATATGCCGCTCTATGCTTAGTGCACTATATGCTTGTGCATATGCTGCTCTATGTTAAACGCAATATGCTTACTCTCTAAAATGAACAATTGACTGCTATTTAGCTGATTTGATAATTATGTTATGAAAATTTAATTAATTTTAAAAATTTTTATTTTGGTTGAAAAAATATTTGGTTTTAATTTAATAAAATATTCAATTATCAGTTTAATCACTTGTTTTTGTATTTCCATGCTAAAGACAATCCTTAAAATTTCCTCATTAAGGCTTAAGGATTAATTTTTACTGCACCTGTTTTTATCAGTTTAATCCCTTGTTTTTCAAAGTTTGGAATTTTAAAGTTTGAGTTAATCTTAAAAATTTCCTTATAAGCAACGAAGGATTAACTTTTACTGCACCTGTTTTATCAGTTTAATCTTTTGTTTAAACTTTTTGCTAAATTTTTGAATTTCTGTATTAGAGATAATCCTTTAAATTTCTTAGTAATAGATAAAGCATTTACCTTATTAACAAACGCAATGTAAGTTTAATACGTTCACAATACGTATGCAGTTCTTAAAACATATTTTGAAAATTTATATGGACATAATCGAAGAAGAGGTTGGTCAGTTTCGGTAAGTTTCGGAAGAAGTGGTCAGACAAATTCATGAAGTTGGTCAGGTTTAATAAAATTGTTTGTTCCGTTTTGGAAAGTTGGTTCGGTAATATTCGTTGGCCATTTTCGGGAAGTTGGTCAAGTCCGGTAAAAGTGGTCAGGTTCGGAAAAAATTAGTTGTATCGTTTTGGAAAGTTGGTTTGGTAATAGTTGTTGGCCATTTTTTGTAAGTTGTTCAGGTTCGGTAAGTATTTGGGCAGCTTCGGGAAGTTGGTCAGGTTTGGAAGAAGTGGTTTGTCAAATTCGGGAAGTTGGTCAGGTTTGGAAGAAGTGGTTGGTCAAGTTCGGGAAGTTGGTCAGGTTTGGAAGAAGTGGGTGGTCAAGTTCGGTAAGTTGGTCAGGTTCGGTAAAAGTGGTTGGTTAAGTTCGGGAAGTTGGTCAGGTTCGGAAGAAGTGGTTGGTCGAGTTAGGAAAGTTGGTCAGGTTCTGTAAAAGTGGTTGGTCAAGTTCGGGAAGTTGGTCAGGTTTGGAAGAAGTGGTTGGTCAAGTTCGGTAAGTTGGTCAGGTTCGGTAAAAGTGGTCAGACAATTTCGGGAGAAGTGGTCGGACAGGTCACCGAAGGTTGTCATGGCAACAGCTTTTGAGAAAATTTTTCAGATTTGATCACGTGGTCAAGTCACGTGACAATTGTCAAGAAAAAATTGGGGTAAGGTCATGTGGTTCAGTTTTGGCAGGAAAACGGTTATCCGCAGTAGTATACTACTTTAGATATTTGGAACTCTGAAAATAATGCATAAAAATATAGTAAAGCAATGAATTTGATGACATAATTAATCGTAAATCTGCAAACATTCCATTTATAAGTTTTAATTTTAATTTTTCTAAACAATTCAAAACCAACTTATCACTTTTTTATTTTTTTAAAAAATTCCTTTTATAAAATAAGTATAACAAAATAGTAATTTATTTTATAAATTGTAACTTTTGCTTAAAATAATTGTAAAATTTTGCTAATATTAGATAATGTATAATCGGAATAAGGTATAATTCTTCTATAATTTTTATCTAAAATTTTGTTTTATTTTAAATTAAATACACAATTTTATAATTTAAATATTTATTTTATCTATTTTCTCTCTCTCTCTCTCTCTCTCTCTTTCTTTCTTTCTTTCTTTCTTTCTCAAATTGAGTAAATACTTTCCATATTCAGTGTTATAAATAAAATATTTATTAATATTTAATGATATATTATTCATACCAGAGTTTGAAAAAATTTTGTCCAGATCATTTTAATAAAATAATTAATTAAGTCAAGATCGCTAAATAAAATCCTGTAATAACAGGATTCAAATATTTGTAATATTGATCGATTGACATTTTGTTTAAATTCTAATTTCCATTCGGAAATTTAGGCTTATTTCAGTCTTTTTTCAGGCTTTTCAGGCTATATTTTCTCATTCCTATATAATATAACCAAGTTTATTGAAAAAAATAAACCCTTGAATAATTTATCAATTCAAAATTTCACCTTGAGTATACGTTGTATCATGATCAAACCCTATTAAAAAAAGATCCTGACAAATGGCTATCAATTATTGTTAATATTTTCAAGCGCGCACTTTAAGTTCCTAAAATTTCCGAATCTAAATTCTAATATAAAAGTTTGGAAAATCAATATAAATAACCATATAATTTATTCGTTATAGGTAGTAACTTTTTTACAGTAATGGATCGCTTATAACGTTGATAAATTAAAAATCGGTATATTGTGGAAATCTAATGAAAAACCGACATATTTAAAAATTTGAATATTAGATTATTTTTTCTATCACATAAATATCTAATTATTAATTAGATTGAAAATCAACTGAAAACAATAAATATAATTATCGTGTGTCTTATTAAAGGACGTTTAAGTCGATCTATAACTGATTTCTAACACAACTCAATTTTATAGAAAAGTTCATCATTTGATTCAATTATCGGATATAGAGATAATCATTTGTTACATTATAAAATTTGATATTATTATTAATAAATTCCATTAAAGTTTGTTGCATATATAATCCTACTTTATTAAAAATATTAATATTATATTCTAAATTTATTAGCATTATATTATAAACTATCAAAGAAAACTAATGAAATTTGCTAGTCTATTATAAATCATTATGTAAATATTATATTCTATGCCTTATAATAATTTTGGTATTGCTTTTGTTTAAAATTTGTATTACTCTACTAAATTTTTTTATCTTAGACAATCATCCAGTTGATATCAGATTTCACTTTTATTATAATTTATAAAATTGTGACGACCAAAACTTAACTGACTAAAAAACTAAACAAAATAATTAGACAACAGGTTATTTAGACCTGTTACATAACCTGACGTCGGAGAACACACGTAGAGACAACAAGTGTTTAGTGTGAAAAGACAAACAATAAACATAAAAAAAAACTTTATTCAAAAATTATGAATTTCAAATTAGAAGTGTTGAAAACAACAAAGGAAAAAGATTATATTATGCATAGATTTTAGCGTTAGATTTAGTTTTAATTGGACTTTTGAATAAAGAGAATGTTCTTGATTGTTTGTGATTAAGTTTGAATTTTCATAATTTTTGCCCAAACAATGATTGAAAAGGGAGTAATCTGATTCAAAAGGGTATGTAAAAGTAAGAGTAAAAGAATGTAAAGAAACGGCTATAAATTGTATCCATAAATGGATTTAGTTTAGTTTATATGAACTATTATATATTATGATTAATGAATTAATAACCTCAAGATATTTTCCTTATTCATTGACATTATTGAGATTTGTTTTTCCCATCGACTATATGATATTTAGGATAACGAGATAAAGGGTCATCTATATTATCATTTTATCCAAGTTTTAGTTTGATATCAACATCAAATTTTTCCAAATAGAGTGCTATTCAAGACTTAATAATTCAAATTATCCCAAAATGTCATCAATTTTGACTTCTTTTGTCGAATTTGAGAGATTTAGGTCATAAATTGTCAGAATCTATAGGTCAGTATTTCAAATACTATTTTGTAAAAGAATTCAAGATTTCAAGTAATTAAAGTCATTACTTTAGTGTTGCATTACTTTGGGGTTGATTCGAGAACTCTTTACATTTGCTTTAAGTTTTATTCTTTTGGCAGTTTTAGGTCTAAATGTAGTCATTTATGACATGCAAATAACCATTAATACCGTTTCTTCCATTTAAGAAAATTCTTTACTTTTGTTTGAGATCTCCGTTAACTTTTTAACGTTAGGGTTGGTTTCATTACATGTTTACTAAATATTTATATCAGAAAAAATGCTAACTTTAGGAATGTCATCAAATACTCCTTCTGTTTTATTGTTGGCAAATATTTCTGAACTTGAAATAGTATTTATATTGCTTTCATCTTTTTTACACATCTATTTCTGCAATCTATGGTATATCTACTAAATAAAGTGAACTAAAAGTTAATCGCTGATCTAAGACATATTTTCTGAATTAAAAGGTATATTTTCTGAAAACTAAAAAGTTATAAATTCTTGATTAATTTACATTTTTAAGTTAAAGATCTAAGAAATTGAACTTAACAAATGTAACTTGATAAATTTTGGTGAAAGCATTTCTAATTATATTATAATAATGATAAATATTTTAAACATTTGATAGAAACCAAAGATCTATTGCGCGATGAATACCAGAGCTGGACTTCTATCATAAAACTGCACTTAATGGAATCGAGGAAAACACAAACATTGAAGAGTAACACAGAATAAATACTTTTCAAAAAACATTTATTGATTAATTTTATAAATTATCAAACATATTAACCGTTTATAAGCCTTTTTAATTTCTTTTCATTATACATCTTATGACTTATATCATAATTTATTTAATTTTAAGCAAAAAGATAAATTTTTATTATTAAAAAGTACTTGTTGTTGTCAAATGTTTCTTAAGAGAAAATGAATTAATTAAAACCATATTTAATGATTTTATTGTATTCGTTTAATTATAACAATATTTTTCAATTTTGATTTTAATTCCTTATTTAATTTTTATTGCATTTAAATTTGAAATAAGTCTTCAATCAATTATTTATACACAAAACTTTATTATTAGATAATGATATTGTTTTCCCATTTTTTAATTTCACTTATTCGAGAATTTTATGTTTTTTGGTTCACTTGGTTTCCATCAAAATTTAAAAAAATCTTATTTATAGTTATTTTAATATAATATTTTTTATTTTAAAGATATTGAAAATAAATAATAAAACTATTTGAAATATACCTGATAAATTTTGAAATAAAGCAAAAATTTAATATAAAATTATTTAATTACGTAATTTTATATAATATTCAAATTGAGCAAGTGGCATTAAATTATTATCAAAAGATAAAAATCTATTATGATTAAATTATTAAATGTATTAAATTAGATAACTTATAATAAAATGTATTACAAACTGTAATAAAATTCCATAATTTGATACAAATCAATAATTAAACTTAAAATATTTTTTTTGCCTTACCTACCAAACATTATTTTTGACATTTTTAGTTAATTTTAACACAGAGATGCCGGAGTAGTGCAAAATTTTAGGACATTTAGTGCGTAATGTATGTGACATGTGCAAACCGTAATAATCCAAAATCTCGAAACCCATAATTAATGGTGTAATTTAGTTTAAGTTAGGTTAGGTTTGATTAGGTAAGTTTAGGTTAGGTTAGATTAGTTTACTTAATGGGTTTCGCGATTTTGGATTTCGCGATTTTGGGGCACTCCCGTGCAAACACATTAAAGCTATTCATATTTTCAATGAAAGAACATGGTCAATTCAAACAATTTTTATAATAAAATATTTTACCCCCTATGCCCTACTTCGGCAACGCTGTTTTAACAAATCAAATATTAGCTATAACTATAAGTTTTATTATTTTTAAATAATTTTATCTTTTAAATAATTAAACTTTTATTTTTTAAAAATTTAAAATACAAATTTCTGATTTAAAATTAGCGCTATATGTAATTATAAAATATCATGATAGATATATTATTTAAAAGAAATTTTGATATATTTTGAATTACTTTAAATAAAATTAGACTTATACTTATACAGTCGAGGAAATAACAATCAGGGTACGGTTAAAACGTAATTAATCTCGAAAGGATTAACGGATTTTCAATCTGTTTCCACTAAAATAATCAAAAATAAATGCACGTTATTACAAATAAGATTGAAATAATTTGTACCAAGTTATATATATTTTTATTGAACCTGAACAAAAACTAATATTTTAATTAATGATATTAAATGATAAATAAACAAGATTTATTAGATCAAATATTTTATGTTATCATAATAAAAAAGGAAAAGCTGTTTAAAATTATATCAAGATCATTAAAATCGGTTAATAAAAAAAGAATTTATGCCAATTTAAAATATAAGGGTTTGTCCCATAGACCCATAAAGTATCTTGCTAAAAATTACAATAGTTGTTAATCCAAATATTTTATAATATTTCAATGGAATATATTATATGGAACAACTTTTATGTTGGACACTTTTTTGATCAAACCAATAATAAAGTAACTGCTGTGGGCCAAATATGTAAAATTACATTAAATAAAACTAGTATTTTCAAAATTTAGAACTTCCTAAATAAAAGTAACTTAATCTTGATAAAATTTTCTTATAATTGGTTTTATATAACGTACATCTTTTCTCGATTATTTTATTGAAACAGAATGAAAACTGTTCAGCCATTCAAATATAATCAAGATTTAACTATATTCTAATAGTTATTTCCCCGACCGTATATTTGAATACTATCAAATAATCCCTAAAGTGTTAAAATATTAAATTATTTTTCAAATTTATCATATCAATGTTTAAACCTTGATTAAATTTTATTTACATTCTAATTAACACTTAAATGTTCCAATGTTTTACAAATATTTTTTGGACATTTTTATCATCTATAATATTTTATTGAATTTTAAAAATATATTAATTCTAACTATTTATGTTTTAATTTTGTTTATAAAATAATTAGAATTACATTGAAACCCGTTTATATCCAGCCCGGATATAACATGTCCCCGCTTATTACAAGCCAATTCTCAATAACAATATATGGTTTTTCTATTATTAAAAGTGACGGATATAAAAATTCTGGTTATAACAACTACCCGCTTATAACAAACGTAAGTACAGAACATATTATTTATTTTACTTTGAAAATTTATCGTTTATAACAACTCATAAGAGAAACAGTAAAAAGTTTTTTAAATTTGTTTTGTTTTGTGTTGTAAACATTGTTTATATGCATTATATATGATTGTGTTTCAAGAGTTAAATAAATTATCCATTGTTTGATTATCAATTCTTGAATTCATTAGAGAAACAAATTTTAAACTCAAGAATATATCAAAAACAGACATTAATTACTGATTTTTTCTCTTATAAGTGAATATTAATTAAACTTTGATGCTATTCGATGTTATATTATTATTATTAAATCTTAAATATTAATATTAAAAGCACTTTAATTTTTCAGAAAATTTATAAAATATTCCGGTTATAGCAAGTCATTTGTCCGGTCGCGCATAATTGCTATAAATGGTTTCACTGTAATTACTTATGATTCAAATTATTAGAATAATTTGAATAAAATATTTTTAAAATATTTAAATTGCTAAAATGATTAAAATTAAATTTATATAATACTTTAAATTTATTTATTTATAAATATCACCCAACTTTAATTTATTAACTAGATATTTTGCGAATTAAATTTTGAAAAATGTAACAGGTATATAAAATAATGTTAAGGGTACCAAATTCTAAGAGGGTAATTTGCTGATTTTGCTCTTTTATTCTATATTCAGGAAACCACCTTTTGGTCATCCTTGAATTAATTTATTAATAAAAGATCGAAAAAATATCTATAAAAGTCCCAATCAATCAGGATGTACTTAAAACAATTAAATAATCTCAATATTACAGTACTCAATCGATAATTTTAAGTACCAAAAATTTTAACTAAACTTTGAAATACAAAATATTAAACGTATATTTAAATAATTCTATTTGTATTATAGAAAAAAGCATTTTGATATAAATATATTTAGTAACTTGTATATAAATTAACTATTTAAACTAAGAAATTAATTGAATTATTGTTAAATTTTAAAATAGAATTAAGGGAAGGTAAATCTTAAATTATTAAATATTCGTTTTAAAATTAATTTAAAATAACATAATAGTTCTAAACAAACAAAAATAACTTAATTATTTAATAATATGATATAAATTTGTAATAAAACTACCTAAACAAGCAAATAAATGGGTATTTTTTCTTTCTACCAGTAATTTTAACTAACCGATAATTTTAACCAAATGACCAAAACCAAACTTGTTAAAATTATCGATTGAGTACTGTATTATTTTAAAAATTTGCTTGTATAAAATTAGTGTTTATTTTATAAACTGCAACATTTACTTAAAATAAATGCAAAATTATGCTAACAATTATTTATTATTAATTGGTTTAAAGACCATTTTTATTTTATTTTTTATTTAAAATTTTAGTTTATTTTTAAAAATAAATTACAGTTTTTATAATATAAATGTTAATTTTTTCTAAAATCTCTAAAATAATATCTCATCATAAAACATGGTGGATAACCTTAATTCATTAATAATAGATTACACATTAATGAGATCAATGAAATTCCCAAGTTATTGAGATGTATTTGAAACAATTAATTAATCTCAAAAAAATTTTTTTTAAATATAATTAATAAATAAGTATAAATAAGTTAATTAATTTATTTTATAAATGTTAACATTATCTTAATTAAATTTTTAAGATTATGTTATAATTAGATTATATATAAATAATCTATAAGCAAAACAGAATTAATTCCTTTTCTTATTATTTTACTTTGCTTATAAATTTGATAGTTTAAAAATATAAATGTTAATTTAATCTATAATTTTGTTTATAATTTGCAATATTAAGCGTTGGATAAAAGTTATGTAAATTTTAATTTTAGTTTTACTTTAATTAGTCTAAATTTACAATTCGGACAGAAAGGATTTATATAAAATATATAAACAAATAACGTCTAATTTTTTTTATTTCAATTTTATATAAATACTAGATATAAATTGGACGTGACTTACATTCAAATTGGGTTACCCATAGAAAATACTAAAGTTTTTATTGGCTTAAATTTGTTTTATAAATGTGTTTGAATAATAGAGGGGTGAAAAATGAGGTATTACCGTTTATTACTTAGAATATGCATATATTTTTTTAAAAACAGAAATGGCCTAAAACGTGGGCTTTAGGTAAACCATAATTGTACAGATTTTGGTTAAATCTAAAGAGCGTATAAAATATTTAAAAAAATTCCAAAGCAAATAAAATACCAATTTTTAGCCATATTTTTACTAAAAAATATGCATTTTTATTTACATATTCAAGGTAAATATTTAATATATTGAGACGTGTCTGAAAGTTACTCGTCTCAAAGCAATTGAAAAATGTAGAACTTGGCTTTAGATGTATAGACACCGTTCGTAAAGATGCTCAACAGAAGACAGAAGTTTTAAAATTAAGAAATATCCAAACTTGACAAAATACAAGAATCCCTTTTGCTCCAATTGAATGATCTATTCAAGTTCAAACAATCTTCTAACTTTCCGTTACTTGAAAAACTTAGCCCACGGTATACTGGCTTACATCGTAAGATCGAGTTTACATCCCCTCTAATATTTAAAATGGAAAATATCCTGTTCACAACACCATGCACACGTCTGTCATTTTGACAAATACTATGAACGGGATGCCATCTTCAGGAAACGGAAGTGTCAGTCAGTCCTATGACTGACATTCAAATAAAACTTTCCCTTTCTCACTCTGAAGCCATTGTGTGGAATATTTAATACAATGGTCTCATCGATCACTTAATTATAACCTTTTGTTATTTTCACTTATAATATAACCAATTTTAGACTTAAATATAGTCAGTTCTGGTTAAGCCTTCTGTCAGATCACAACAAATCTTTTCAATCAACTTCACTTCATATCCAAATGTTTACCATTGATACCATTTTTCCAGTGCTTCAAGACGCGTATATTTCAGACTTATCTCAAATAGCGCCTAAATTTGATGTCTTCAGCTGCATCCATCAATTTATAACGATCGGTTCTCTTACGAACCCCTAAGGAGCATCTGTGGTCATTTCCGACAACACATCACTTCAACTCCGTTCAGCACAACTCTACCGCCATTTCAGTCAAATCTTCAGCCGTTTTTCTACATGTCTTCAGTTCTCTTCACTCAACTCCAAACAAACAAAAAACTTTTCGCGTATCGTCACCTTAACAAATATTTCATGGCCCCTTAACACTGAGTCTGGTGCCCACAACACACATGACTCCTCAAAGTATAGTACATCACACTTACCAATCCGGTTCCGTCGCCTAAAACAATGGCCGCTCGGTTACATCTCAAAACTGCTCAGGGTTCGCCCTAAACCTTGATTTTCAAATTTCAAACTCAACTTCAAATCAAACCTAGTATCCACTTAGACTATTCAGAACTAACTCATCTATATCTTGATCCAAGATCAAATTTTTCAAAAGCGAGAAAGTGAAGCAGTCATTAGACTCACTTCGATTATTCTCAACTCTTCTCTAACTCTCTCAAACTCTGGTTCTAATCATAACTCACATCTAATGTAAAATGTTTTAATACATGTAGTCAAAATACCAAGAATTTCTTTGTCAGTTTGTCTTTCTTATAATATCTAGCAAATAGAGATAAAACCTTACCTTAATACCAACTATTTTAATTAAGTCCCATCAATAATGTTTATTCCTCTAGTTTTGGCACTTATAAAATAATTTAAATAAATAAAATTTTAAAACGATCGCTTTTTTAATTTAAATTTAGCAAGGTTATGAAAAAAATAACAAAACCTAGGTAATAAAATTACATTTTAATAGTGGTACTTTATAAAAATATGAATATCATTATGGATAATATAATATTACAATAATATGGACGAATGGATTTGAAATTTCAATTGCTTAGAAAATCTTTCTTATTCAATCATTTCTTTTTGAAGTCAATCAAAAATACTTTAGGTCACATATTACATTTAAATTCCATATGAAACTAAAAACAAAGTTTGTATGCAAATCCGTGAACACTACATATATAAGCATTTATCAAAATATATTAAGAAACAATATTGTGTTTCATTATGTTCAAATTTAAAAGAATGGATAAAAATGAATTTTTAAAATATAAGTTAATATTCAAAGCATATAAGAAGAAAGAGTTACGAACAAAACATTTCTATAAAATAAGTTTATAATGAAAAAAGTGATTCTACTAACAAACTACCACAATTCTTAAAATCTATAATAGAAGGAGTGGTGGTCATACCGGAGCACTAAATCAAGGTGTAATAGAAAATATTAAAAGTTACTTTCAAAAGGATATTCAATTTCCCGTTGTAACCCAAAGGAAAATTAGTTCCTCATTACAAACAAAAGGATGATTTTTTAGGGAAAGCACAGTGTAACTGTCTCTGTTATTGTCAAAAAGACTATTAAATTTTCTGTTGCTATTAACATTACTAATGGTTCCTTGTTATAAAATATAAGGATGAATCTCATGATTTAGCACACCTTACACTTCACTTCCATTACTATAAAATTAAAAGATTGAATTAATCGTTGCTATCTAAAGGCATATAAGATCTTAGTAAGCACGTCTTGTCTTAGATAATGGCTGATTTTAATGATCATGGCATTTTTTAAAAGCTTATGATACATAGAATTGCAGGTAAAGTTTTTGGCTGAAAATGGACATCTGTTCCCGTAAAATTCGGCCACTAATAATTAGCATATAAGGTTTTAAAGAAAGATAAATTTTAAACTATTTGTAAATAAAATCTTTGTTTTACTCAGTTTTGAGTTCATTTTCAATTTCTTCAATAAATTTAATTCTCAAAAATTCAAGTTCAATTAATAATTTTATATGTTTAAAAATTTTCTAGAATTATTGATAAAATAGTTCAAAACTTATCTTTTAATAAAGCTGTAAATGCCAATATTACCTTGTTCGAATTCTACGGGAACAGATGACCATTTGCCTATAACAAATTTTCCAATTTATTCTATATATCATAAGTATTCTAACGTTACCATGATAATTAAAATCCGCCACTAAGAAGAGACATATGTACTTAGTTAACATCAAAATTGTGAATCCCCATATATTGAAACAGCTTATTACTTCCCCCTTTTACAAAAAAAGACTATTAAATTACCCGTTTCAAATTATCATTATACAGATTATTTGTTTATTATTTAATTGTAATTTTTTTTTCACAAATTATGTTTTAATCAACAAATTAAATAAATTTAAGTTAACCCTAATTTATTCTTAAGAAAATGAAAATATTTATTTTTAATAAACATTAATTTATGCTTATTCAAATGTTCAAAATAGAGATTAAATAAGATGAAATTTTAAAAATTATATTTAAAATCTGTTATAAAATTTCATGGTTAAAAAATTAATGATTTTGTATACATATTAGAACTACATCAATTTTTTAATTGATTTAATGTTTGTTTAATCTTGTTAATTCTAATTAGCGAATGGAATTTGATGCCCTTTTTGATTACCCTTTTTTACTTCTCCTAAAATTCATTGCCTAAATCATTAAAAAAATAAACCCTTTAATAATTAATTGTATTAAAATGATTCACACTTGCCAAACTTTGTTTCATGTTCAAAACACTATTAAAACTTATATTGAAAAATTATTGATCTATTGCTTTCTATTATTTTAAGCGCGCATTTTAAATATACCTATCCCTAATTCTGATCAATTACATGGAATTTTTAAATATCTATCTAGGCTCCCTTACATACTTTAATTTTTTTTGACAAAATATTTGTTTCTTAATATTCTTTATATATATTAAATATAACTTTCAATCATAATTTAGATGCTGCAAATGTAGCAATGTTTGTAGCGATGTTTTTTGCATTCTTAAATACTATTACCATGTTAT
>JAQFZM010001870.1:0-15898 GCA_034695785.1 Galumna obvia | reverse complement strand
ACAAATGATTCATTAATTAAATATAGTTTTTATACGAATAGAACTTTAATATTCGACATAATTTATAGATGAAATCACTAATTTGTCAAATTTTTAAGCGCGCATTTTAAATAGTCCTATCCCTAGTTATAAGTGATGAGCCATGAGTTAAATGCAATAAAGAAATCGATTTATTATTTTTTATTTAACAAATTTATTCGCAAAATTTATCTCAAATATTAAGAAAACGATTTTATAATTTGATTATTATATAAACATATAAACAAAACTATCAAAACTGAATAAATTATAAAACTATCAAAACTTAACTAAATTTAAATATCGATGAGTGACCACCAAATGACTTACTTTCAAACGATATGATTAAAAGTCTGAGAAAAGGCCCAATTTTTGTTTAATTTGATACTAATTTATAAAATTTTAAAATTTGAGTTAAAAATCAAATTAAAACAAAATATTTGGAAAACTTGAGGACAACTTTTCTCTTGAAATAAGTTTTAGACAATTATTACTTCTCTTAGTTTGTCAGTAATGACTGTGCGGTCACTTGTCTTATAGATTTTCAATAAATAAGACTCAAAGTGAACCTTTACGTGACATTACCTTTACGTCTAATATTATGAAAGAACCAATCAATTTTGGTTGACCAAGCACCCCCGTGTGCCTCATCCAATTGCGTCTCAAAATAGTGTAGCGCTTCTTCACTGGTTTTCTCGACCTGCAAAGTCTGTCGTAAATAACTGATGTCATCCATGGATTGTAGTTCAGGAATTCCAGTGGATAACATCATTGCAAACAAAGATATCAAAAGATTAGCGTTTTGGTGGAGCGCCTGATAGGCCCGACCGCACAACTGTTGAAAGCTATTAATCAAATAGTTTTTAAACTTTAAAATTCAAAATAAAAGTTTTCATACTTTTCAAACTCTTTACTTTTGAGAGGATCTACTGATCCCTTTGAGATTACTTGAAGGAAATCATAAGTGAGAACAAAAGGAACGCGTTCTCTATTGATTCCAAATTTTTTCTTGAAATGTCCCAAAAAGTGTCCGAAATCGATGTGGAAGATCTGTCCATCTTCGTTAATCATTATATTGTCGGGGTTTCGATCTCCAATTCCCAGTATGAAAGTGGCCACACAATAACCGGCACACGATTTGGTGAAATTGTCAACCGCTGTGTCGTAATTGTCTCTATTGTTTTCTTTAATCCATTTATGTAATTGACTGGAATCGACCTGAAAAGCAGCCATACGTCCGCCACACCGTTGAATATTCATCACAGTTTTAGCGTTTCGGACCACTTCAATCATTCCCACCTGTTTTCCAGTGGCCAGACATGTGTACGGAAGCATTTTAAGGTCGAGACCTTCGCGACGCCAAATCAAATCTATTGTTCGGATCACCTGAAGAGTTAACATATCCTGACGTAAGTCATCACCGCTTTTGAAAATTATTGCATTTGTCGGACATGAAATGTGTGCCATTGGGTCCGGATTAGACCAAACCAACCAAAGCGGTCTTTTAGCGGAATCCATGATTCGACACTCGTCTACGAGAATATCGCCTAAAATCAGACTATTATTCAAAGGGTTGGGCAGACATTGAAGTGCTTCCATATAATCAGTTTGTTTTATATAATTCGAGAGAAACTTAATTCTGTCTTTTTGTGTGTCGTCTTTGCGTTCTTTCAAAACGTCTGTCAATTTTTCGAGCTTTTCGAGAGCCGCCACTTGTTTTACCATTGAGTGAAGACTATCCAAAGGTAAACCTCGACAATAGGTTTCCAGTATTATACCACAACGTAAAGAATGTAAGGGTTCATACATTTCTGATTTCAAGTGCCAAAAGAAAAAATGACCGATTCTTTGATTCATTAGAGCTCGACTCAATAGAAAATTTGATAATTCGTTATCAAAATATGGCTCTTTTTTCAGAACCTGAACTAATTGTAAAAGATATTGAAGTAAATGATCGTCAGTAAGGCCCACATCCAACCATTTGACAGCATATGATCGGACCGTCAGATCAGCGTATTTACAGTCCAAAAGCTCTAAAGCGGTTTCGGCTTTAATTTGAGGCCAATGTCTAAGAAGACAATAGAGTTGTGAGACTTCATCTCTACTGTTCCATTTGACGGCGTCCAACAATTTAGGCAAAGAGTCCGGAATAGACAACAAATGTCGTCGAAGTCTCCACAATAAGTCCTTTTCCTGTTCTGACAACTCAGACAACGGATCTCTTCTTAATATATCATTTAATTGAGTCGTTTCATGAGAGGGAACGGGTTCTTCAGTTTGATAGCGACAATTGCCGGCAGAAAAAGCGGGTAAATTCTTTTCCCTCTCGAGTTTATTAATAAAAGTGGCGTATTCTTCAATTTGATACTCCGGAGGAAATATGACCGGAGGTGAGAACCGATCGAATTCTATTTGAAGACACGACGAGTCATTGTTAGGATTGGATCCAATCATTCCCAATGGATTAAGCAATTCATCGAATCCTTTAGGCATTGGCCACAAATTTATGTTAATTCTGTCACTCAGAAGACGGTTCTTGTAATCAAATAACTGCATATTCCCGAAAGCAATGGCACAGTGCTCTTCGCGACGCTTTCGATAAGTAACGGCACAAATAGAAAAACAAAGTCTCGCACTTCGAGGAATGTCTGGTATATAGAGATCGAATTCTAACAATTCATTCCAACGGGGAGTTTGTGGCACAACATATTTGGTGAGCTTCTCTTCGCAAAGGGCTTCTGCCCCGTGATATATACCTGCCTTTACGTAAATGCGGTCCACGTCTTTAACGTTCACATAAGTCGCTAAAAGAACACGAATTCGGAAAAGACTATCGACTTTCCATAAAGACATCCATTGATTATTGGGCTGATTGTGAACGTCTGGGTTTTGAGTAGTGAGTGATGCGATTCTTCGAAGAAAAGAGGGCACAAGAAATGCACTTTTTGGGACTTTTTGGTATAAGTGATTCTCTTTAATTAGAAACAATTGTGGAGTTTTCGTCTGTGATATACAACATCTGATATACTAAAAGAAATCATATATTAATTGAATAAATGTTAAGCGACGGCACAAACCGTGTATTTAAATAACGGATAATTTCCTAACAAAAACTGTTCGAAACCACAGATTTTGAGCACAAAATTGTGTTTATTTTGTTGACTGAAATTCTTTTGTTTGTCTTCATTCAAATATGACTTTTGAGAAACTATTTGAAGGACTTCACCGATGAGATCAACACATGAATAGTTTTGATGGATTTCAATGATAATCGATTCGTTGGTCCCATCGATAGGAACCCAAACATTGACTTTGAATTTGGAAATGAAATGATTTTCATTGGGAGGCGTTTCATCCAATTCTGATGGAAAGGCATAAAATACTTTTTCCTTCAGCGGTAAAGACTCTCTCTTTTCGACGACATTTCGACAAATATTTTGAATATTTCTCCGAAAGTCAATCACTTCTGGATTTTTAATTAAATCCAATTCATGAACCGGTTTTCCAATGGCTAGACTTATCTCTGAAGTCAATATCTTTTCCTCTTTATTTCCTTCGGGTTCTATTAATTTGAGAATCGGCTGAAAAAGTCTTAAATCGCAGAGTCTTCGGGACTCATCATAAAACTCTTCAACTTTTGAGTCCTGAGTCACCGAAACAAATATATAACAATTGGATTCATTGAGGAGTCGGTACAACACATTTTTCTTAGCCTCAGACCATAAGTTATGTTTAATTGTCTCAAGAGTTGATTCTCTGGTGGACATCATTTCGATGAGTAATCCATTTGGCATTAATATATCAATAGTTAGAGTGTCGGGCATTAAATGCTTTCCCCACAACTCGTCTGCCGTCGGAGGCATTGCTTATAAAATTATGGCTCAAATTAGTTGAAAATAAATGATAAAAATATTGAAGTTATTTAAAGTTTGAGTCAATATTTCAGCGATAATTTGATAACAATTGACGTCAAAAACAACTTTTGGTAAACAACACAACGAATACAAAACTCGATTCGACTCATCGTTTGTTTACATCCATTCACTGAAAAGTACTCATTTGAGACTCTAATCACACGTCAATTGAGCCCAAAGTTTGACAACAAGTTTTCAGAATCGAAACCAAAAGTTTAGAGAAGGAAAAGAGGAAAAAAGCGGCAAATTTTTAACTAAATAAAGAAAAAATTAGAGAAATTACTTATTCATTGCTATAATCATTGATTTTCTACTATTTTCTAAACTCATAGCATTGCGCTAATAGTTTAGAAAAAGTTTCAGCTAGTTTGTTTTCAAATAAGTTTTTTAAAACAACTTATAATCATGTACATATACAATCCAATTTCAAATTAGTGACACTCATTTTTTTGCCTGGATTTAAGAAAATAAAATACTTAAAAATTTGCTTGTTTACTTTATTAATTTGATGTTTTGTCTAATTTTTAAAAAGTTTTATAGATATTAATAAATTTTATATATTTTTATAAACTAGATCAAAATTGATTAGACACCTGTTTTTTTAAAATATTCTTATTGTTTAGAAATTATAAATATTCTTATTATTTTAGAAATAAATAGTTTGCAAAGTTGAAAATTTTGATCTTGTTCAAAAATGACTTAAACAATTTTAATGAAATAAAGTAAATCTGATGTACAATATATTGTAATTATATACCAAGTTTATTATAATATGTGGAATGGTTCACAAATATTAGCAATCAAGTAATTTGCCTTAAAAGTGGAAATGAATAGAATTACTTTAATTAAATTAAAAATTAAAGTTTAATTAATGAGAAATATTGTTAGCATTTATTTATAAGAGAATTGACCTATCACCAATAGTTTTGGAACCGCTTCAAACTGCATATTTTAATGTAACATGGTAGGTAAACATATAATGTTGTCATGTTTTAAATAACTTGGTCCCATCAAAATTGGTTGAATCATTTTTGAACAAGATCAATTAGAATTTTCAAACTTTGTAAACCAATTATTATAAAATTTAAGGAATATTGAAAAACAAAAAAAAAATATGTATCTAATAAATATTGATCTAGTTTATAAAAATATTAAATTATACCAAATTGTTTGTTGTGATAATATTTTTAAATGTTAATTGTTATGCAAAGTCTAGGCATTGAAGCCCTGGAAAAAAGGAAAATATTGGAGGATATTATAGGACACTATAATAGTGATGATAACTTAATTTTGTCGATTATTTGGAGACCTTATAATTAAGACAAAAGTAGTGATCTATTGATATCTTTCAAATAAATAGGGATTTCGGGGAAAATATCGATGAACTAAACCAAAGCTTTTCTTTTATATAATTAACGACAACTAATTTGAATGGAATTAAAACATTTAATTAAATTTAATTATATATTATTATAAATAAGAAAATATGGATTTAAATGAGATTCAAATATAGCACTGATTGGAATCATTGCTTTCCATTTCGTCACTAAAGTTGTCATTTCTGTTAGTTTTATTGAAACGCGAAGTCTTTGATTTGATCTGACCCGCGAGTAATGGATTGATGGCATAAAGCCATTCGTGAACCTCTTTATCAGAAAAGGTTTGCATTAAATAACCGCTATATTTAGTAACAATTGAGAAGACATTTCCCACTTTAAGCATTTGCTTCTGATCTTCTGAACACTCGACCAAAGCTGTCGATAAATTAATGACATTTCTCTCAATGGCATCCTTTTCATCGTGGAATATAAATAGATATGGTCTTTTAACTACTACCCATCTCTTAACCCAACATCCAGTTCTATCTTCTAAACAGTTAAGATAACCCTTTTTCGAAATAATAGGACTAATTCTAATTTCTTCGATTTCCGGTACAAAAGACGGTTTAATATCTGACCCTAAAGTTTGTTCAATTTGTGACCCATTTCTTTGGACTTCTGACGATTCTTCGAGAGCGGAACGATTGAGCCAATTGGCGGCACTGATTGACTTTTCTGGAGATACCAATTCAGGACTCGAAGAGTCGGACCAAATGATCGAATTGTCTTCAATAGCATTCAATGAATGTTTTTTTATGGGTTGTGGCGGAGGTTTACTCGGAATATGAATTTGAATTAATTGAACGCATTTGGAACATAACTCTCTTTCCTTTTGTGTCATATCCCAGGGATCATACATTGAATCATTGGTTCCAAACTGAGTGGTCGCAGGATTTGTGGGCGACGCCAAGATTAGACTCAACCGACTGCTACTTGTCTTCATACCAGAACTAATGAATTCCTCATAAATATTGTCTTCACTGCTATTCAGACGATTCTTTATTAATATTTTGTGTCGAACTCTCTCTACTTCTTCAATACGTCTAATCTTTTCGAGTTCCCACTGATGGTCAAAAATAAGTGAATCCCCGCGAGGCTGCCATCCTTTTAAATTTTCCTCTCCTCTAACATAAGCACTGGACGTATCTAAAACCCTCCGTTGTCTTCGCTGTACTCCAGGACTGCCTGAATCGACAGCTCTTTTAAAAACGAGTTCATAAACAGCACTCATATGATTAGTATTGGCATCTCTGTAGGCACCGCTCAGAATATGCTTCAAAGCTTTTGTATTTGGAGTCAGTCGTGGGAAAGTTCGGGCGTCGCGTCCATAAAGTATTAGACAAAAATCTTTTGTAATAATCGCCGGTTGAGTACAGTTTTCCATCTGTTTTGGTATAAAATGTCAGACATTAAAACTTATTGAAAAGCAGTAAAACAATTGAAAAATAATAAGACCTCTAAATATGAAGAAATTGTTAAATATATTCGTTCGCCATAAGGGGTTACTCTATTAAGGAGAACAGAATTGTGGAGCGATGTATCCCAGGCCGCTTCAAACCTATAAATATATCGACTCTCATTTTTTTCGAGATATTCTCCTGCAAAAAGACCCAATGAAATAATAGAGGGGTCGTCCTCGTCATCCATTTCTAGACATTCAGGTTGTGTTCGAATTCTTCCGATCACTACTTCTCTTATTTCTTTAAAGATAACCTCAGAGTCGGGTTCATATAATATTGTGATTCGGATTCTTCTTTGAATGCCCTGATGTAAAAGGAATGTACCCCTACAGGGAGTGTCATCATGGTGGTCTATCACCACAGGATTGTATTCGCCATTCGATCCGAGTTCACAGACTTCCAACCAAACCAAGAGGTCATACTTAGAAAAGACGAGAGCAGTACTCGGAGAAGATGTCAGACCCGAAAACTTCTGAGATTTAATGGGAAGAGATATCGGAATCGATTGCGGAAACATATGTCGCGGCGGCGGACGATTACAACTATTTATTATCATTTGTTATAATTTTAGTTTTTGTCAATCAATTGGTCAGACCTACCATTGTTTTGGAATAAAGTCATCTTTGGCTTCTTTGTGGAGTGGGTGCTGTTGATAGTGACCGAAGATTTCAAAGACAATCGGATGAAGTCTTAAATACTCAATGAATGCTTTCGTAACGGAAACGGTTATATTCTGAACTCTGAAAAATCCTGGAGCGGGTCCTTTGCCTGTATTTTTAATGGGTTCAGTAGAAAAAGCTTCGTCGTGTCGGTGGAGAAAATTGAACTGGCAAAATATATCTCCAAATTCTTTAGAGATATCACTTATATGTAAAATCGTTACTTTAAAAGTAAATTCTTTTCCCGTTTCCAAATGGTCTCCAATTTTCAAATCGTAGTCAATATTGAGTTCATAGTTATTGTTTTGCTGATCATCTGTTGTTAAGCCATCGATTGTCGTCTCTTTAGCTGAAAGACTGTTAGTTTGGATTCGAAGAGTATGTCTTCTCTTAATTCTCTTCAATTCTTCATCGCTGTCTTCAAAGTCGATTCGCGCGGACTGTCTTATGGCACAACTATTTTCTGAGACATTAGTCTCCTCGTCGTCTAATTTTTAAAAATAAATAAATTTATTAAAAATTCAAGAGATATAACATTAATTGATATATAATATTACCCCGAACTGATTGAATGGCAACCCTTAAATATCCCTTAACGTCTCCCTTTTCATTAACGATCGGAACCTTTTGAATGATAGTCACCGGATATAAGAGATTCGAAATGTAGACAAATGTTCTACCAATGAGTCTAAACCAGGGAAACCTATCATAAAAAGGGTCGCCACCAGAAGTGGATTCAATTAGAGCGCATTCTGTGGGTGATATCGGAGAAGTCTGTTCTTCGCTTTTATACATTTCTCGCATCGCTTCCAGTCTTTGTCTGAAAATTTTTAAATTAAAAGAAATGAAAATTGAAAGAAGAAATTGAAAATAGACCTGTCTTCAAATAGGACAGGACTTCTCAACTTTTGTGCTGCGATTGTCAGGCATTGCAATAAGTGATCGTTTTTTGAGGGCTCAATAAAATAGTTGTAATAAATTTGTCGCATAAGCTCCAGACGATGTCTGTCGGGACAGAAGTCGAATCCAAACAATTGTTTCAAAAATATTTATTCTCGAATTGCAGACAAAGAATAAGGAATTTGTCTTCAATTTATCATTAAATTAAAATAACAATTCATTCGATTATATCCGGAGCTTATGCTTAATTAACAAAGGAATACCTTAATCATTATGACTTAATCAATACCCAATTCACTCAATACATTCCCATTTTGTAATTTTATTTTAAATAAGAATTGAATTAATTATTTAATTTAAAAATATATAAATGTCTTTCTTTGTCTACAATCAGATGCAAAATAAACTGTTGAAGAATTACCTCAATTTGTTGAGAGACCAGTAATGTGTGGCCCCATTCTTAATATCAGTGACTTCAACGGCAACAACAGTTCTTGGAAAGGGTCGCTCTTCACTGCTTTCTTCATAATGCAAATCATCAAAAGTAGTGATCATTTCTGGTGGAAGCGGTGAATATATTGTGTCCGTAAGTAAAACAAATTGGAACTGGACCCTTTTTTTTAATTCAACTGATATGGCATTCGCTTCTTTTAAGAATATGGCGTTACCCCAGAGATCATCCCTAAGACTCGTGAACTGATGATATTTCCATTTTTTTGCCGCTCTTTTTGCGATTTGAATTTGTTCTTCAGTTAAAACGTATTCTTCGGGGAAGACCTCGTCGTCCAAAACTTTGTCGTTAACCGTCGATATTGTGGACGCATATAATGAAGACATTGTCATCGACTGTTCGTTTACCTGTTTTTGTAATCTTTCAATAGTCTGTTCATAATTCTTACGCTGTTCTTCAAAGAGCTGATCCGCCACTTCTTTTTCTTTTTTGAACTGTTCCTCCAAAATGATGAGCTTTTGTTCCATTTCTAGTTTTAAGTCAATTCCCTGTTTTTCTAATAACTCCATTTGAGCGAAAGTCCAGTCAACCGCCTGTAAGGGCCCACTCGGAGTTTCAGTACAGGGCGACCGTCTGTCCCTATTTTCTCTGGCCTGTGTTGGATGTTGAAAACGAAACACGTGATATTTACCCAAGATCACTCTAGAACCTGTCCTCAATTCAAGAGGACGTTCCACTTGTTTGCCATTAACAAAACAGAGCGCATCTTTGCATGGAATGAGAGTAACCCTTCCGTTTCTATTTTCAAATATGCAGTGCTCATCCGTTATGTGAGTCCCATTAAGTTTTATATCCTGAGGAACGGCTGCATTGGACTGACCCACTCTCGTAAAACCATCTTTAATATAATAAATGAGACACTCAGACATAAGGGGGTCTTCATTGAGATTAACCAAATGTGGTGTTTCACTCGGAGAAAACACACCGACGGCATCGCCATCTTCTCTGGTGGCGACACCCATTTCTGCTAAGGCGGCCTCTCTTTGAATACGAATGGCTTCAGTCTTCTTAAGTTTTTGTTCCCAGGTCTCATTTAATTCGAGCATCAATTTTTCACTTTCCTGTAACTGTTCGATAGCTGTTTCACCGGCCACTGACACCGAACCACTCCTTCTTTTGACATCTGCCTGAACAGAGATGGGACGGCCATCTTCTACAAAGTCTATGCCTTCAGAGAGAAGAAGTGACTTAAGTCGTGATATTTCATCTTTAAGTTCACGAATGAGTTTTGCGTTCGCGTCTTCATTGATAACTGCTTTACAGACAATTTGTTTTGCTCTGTCAGCGTATCGTAAAGTACTTAACGTTTCCTCATAATTGATATCCGCGGGACTCAACGCTGCTATCATTGCTGTCTTTGAATTTCCACCTTTTATTAAAAGAGGTATAACTTATTTGAAAGTTTAGAACAATATTAATACCAAGGTTCTCTCTTAAAAGCCATGTCAGGGAAGAGTCGCGATATGGAATAAAATCAGTTTTCTTCTTCTTCTTTGTAACCTTTAGTTCAATTGAAGATTGGATTAAGATTTTTGAGATTCAAAACAAATAAATGATATTTTATTTCAATTATTTTAGAGATTTTGGGATATCTTTTAGAAAAAATTAAAGAAATTATTAAAAATAAAAAGTGTCTAATATTTGATAAATTAATTAAAAACATTATAAGAATTGATTACAAACCGACTGATCCAATGATTTTCATTAAAAGAAGAAAATGTCATTTAATTGAAATTTAGTATAACTAAAGAGTATTCACCACTTCTGCGAGCGCTGATATCACTTTCCCGAGAGTTGTCAGCGATTTATTGATATTTGCGCCTAAAAATAAGAAAATTATTATTAATAACACTCCTAATATGGAAACATATTCACCTTCTTTTAGTCGTGTGCCCTGTGCTCCCGTTGCGTCAGCCCTTTCTGATCCTGGTGATATTTGAAATGAATAAATCAATACTAAGTAGAAGTAATGAATACCTGCTAAATCAACTAATGATATTTTGCTAAGCCTTTCACTGGTGAGTCCCGTTATTCTGTCTTCTCTTAATTGAGTAAATATTATAGTGAAGACTGCGTGCGAACGACTACTCGTTTCATTCATATTAGTTGAGGCAACAGTTCTTCAATTGAATAAAATTAGTTATAAGTATTTGTTTTATAATTCAATATATGATGAATACCTCGCTTTGTTTCCCTCATCCATAATATCTCTAATGTCTTCAAATGAAGTGACGGCAAGTTTTGAGAGGTCCTCAACATATGGTCCGAGAACTGGATGTTCTCGAACTCTAAGCGAACCTTTATTTTTAGGATTTAGTAAATCTCTGACGCGTTCGCAGTATATCTCCATATAAGAGACTTCTACGGAATACATGGTTTCGCTGTTGTCGTCGGTTTGGATTCGATTGAATAAATCTTTGCAAATGTGAGGAATGATTCCCTCGTCGTCTTGTTTTCCCATCATTGTATAACTCTTTCCGCCACCCGTTTGTCCGTAAGCAAAGATACATACGTTATATCCCTCGAAAGCGTGGGCTAACATTTCTTCGCCAATATCTCGATAAACAATTTCTTGATCCGCATAATTGGGTTCCGAAGAGTCGTGAGACCAATAAGAGTAGTCAAATGTGAAAGTCTTGTGCGAATCATTCACTTTTGGGTTTGTTATCGCTGTTATTAAAATTGAAATTTAATTAAACAAAAGAAATAAATAATTTGTAAATTACTTGTCGTTTGACCGCTCATTGAAATTATATTTTTACAGTTATAACTGTATTCCCGGTTATTAAACGGTCGAACACGAACTGCAACTTTTACTGACGACATCTTCAAACGATTTTTAATAAATTTATAATTAAAACCAAAATATATTTCAAAATATAATTTATTTAAATTTCTGAAAAAAATATGAGTCGAGTTATTAAAAAACAAAGAATATCTAAAATAAGTTATTTTAAAACATAGAAAATAGTTTTTAAATAAATTATTAATTAAATTTTAATTTAAATAAAATTCATGAAATATCTCTGAAGTAAATAAAAATACATATTTTAAATGGAAAAGTATTTTATAAAAAAAAATTATTTCTTAAGATTTCTTAAGAATATAAAAATGAATGACTTAGAACTTAGAACTTAGAAAATGAATAAAAATGAAAATATGAGTCCAGAGAAAAGGGGCGAAAAGGTCTTCACTGCACTTCACTATTCCTCTTAAAATAAAATAATTATAGAAAATAAATAATCGGAACTAATTTTTATAATTAATTATATATTATTTATATCTTAAATGAAAACAAAAGAAATTATGAATATATTTAATTGTAATCATTAGAAATGATAAAACATTGAAAACTCACTTTAATTATGAAAAGGTTTCCTCTCTTTTAGATTTAATATTATAATACAAATGAAAATTTTATTGAAATATAAATTAGTTTAATTAATAACTGATCGAAATCTAAATTACTTGACATATGTTTAACAAATTTCTATTTTGGATATTTTGGAGACCATTGAGTCATAGAATCAATAAAAGCATTTATATTATATGATTGAATAAGAGAGTGGTCTGATTTCTATATCCCTAATATTTCTCTGCACAGAATGGTTCTCTCTCTCTCTCTCTCTCTCTCTCTCTCTCTCTCTCTCTCTCTCTCTCTCTCTCGAAGTTTGAGAGGAAACGTTTACAGAGTCTGACAGAAAGGTTGAATCGATCGATAACTTTATGGGTTAGAGTACGGAATAACTACCGCTCGAATTATCGCCTCAACTCAAAACATCCCTCGTTTTTGACGTAATTTTATTATCAAATAAAACATTTTTTTTAAAAAAGGAAACAGAGATTAAGTTAACTGAAACTATTCTTTACTGATTTTACGAAAACAGAATCTAATAAAGGGCTGACATTTAAACTTAATTCTAAGTGGTTTTCAATTTAAAAGAGAAGTTTGAGTTTAATTTCAAACACTTTTCTCAAAAATAAATAGAATAATTTAAAATTCAATTTCTTTAATTAATTTTTAAACAAATCGTTAAAATAAAACAAAAGTTTATATAACTTTATTTATATTATTAAATATTTTGTTGAAAAATAAATGTAAATTTAAAGAATAGAATATTTGATGTAATTACAATAATTACTCGATTTAGGCTGATGTTTGGTGCATCAATAATTTTTGGCTTAAATCGAGTTATAGAAAACATTTAATGATATTTGATTAAAAAGCAATAACTTAGAGAAATCAGTTATTTTTGATTTATTTAACTTAATTGACGATCAGGAATAATTATTTCACTAATTTTAAAATTCTTTTGAGCAGATGTTTTAAAATTCAATTATTTTAAGAAATGAAAAGGCTATTAATGTATACAACAATATAACTCTTGTTTTCGAATTTATAAATAATTATTATTTTCTCATCAGAATTAGTGCATTCATGAGATAAGGATTTAATGATATAAACTATGTATTAAATTATATTTCAAAATGAAATAATCAAAAAGATATGTTTTAAAATTATAAATTCAACTCCATATTTAGTTAATTTCAGATATTGAATCACTCTATTAAATTGATAAGAAATAAACAAACCACTTTATCTTTTATATAAACAATTTTTAAGAATTAAGCTAAATTTATTTCTCTTTGGTTTTGACTTATTTTTCATAACAATATTTTCCTCAATTTAAAAATTTTGATGATTTTAGCTTATATCAAACCTTACTTATATTGCAAGTTCTTAGATTTCGTTTGGCTTATATCGAGTTTTGGCTTATATAAAATTGGCTTAAATAAAGTTCACTTAACATTATAGAATCCATAGAAACGGTCGGTGCATACAAAATCTATAGCTTAAATCAAAATCTGCCTAAATAGCGTAAGCCTAAATCGAGTAATTATTGTATTTTATAAAAAAGATTTCTATTTTAAAAGTATTTTAAACCAACTATTTTACAAAATTTTTAATTAATATTTATAATAAGATATCAAACGATTATCAACTTCGTTGATACGGCATAATCTGTTGTGTTTGATATAAGATCCACCTTGGTCATACATCCAATCATAACGTAAAATAATGTTTCCGTCATCAGATGTTTCGCTCATTTTGATACCAACAGTAGTGCCACCTAATGTTAAATCAGGAATGCAACCAATATTGTCACCAGTGTTGCCATTTTCAATAGTATCATGGGCCTCACCAAGGTATTCCATAGGGATGATCAGCGGTTCTTCAATTTTAAATCTGGTTTCATATAGATCTTGGACAGAATTCTTATAGTAATGTTTTGTGCCAGATGATTTCAATTCGAATCTATATAAGCCATCATTATTTGTGACATTCAGAATCAAATTATGATCAAGCACATTTTGCTCAATAGCTTGATATCTCTTAACAAGAGTGGTATAAATAAACTCATTTATGGCAACCATTTGGGAGTCGAGTGATTGGATTTGAGCGATGAGTTGAATCGCCTCTTTATCAATATTATCTTGGTTATTTTGTTGATTCACTTGTTGAAAGTGGCAGAACTTGATAATCGCCAGGGCAGCCTCAAAATAGGCACAGAATACTTTTATTGGTCGACTTCTCTCAACTGCAGTAAAATTGTCCCATTGTTCTTGAAAATAGGCCTTGGCAAATTCACAAGCAATGGTTACATAAATGAACTTGTTTTGCCAAGTACAGTTATTATCAAAATGTTTTAGATTTTTATAAATTCTCTGTTTATCTTTCTTTATGAGTGGATGCCTTCTCTTAGACCCAAATATAGAAACAGTCTGGTCATAGTGTTGGCGAAAGATATATCTTAAATTAACCGAGGGCATTTTAGGTTAGAACACTTAACAATATAAAACTAAACTTGAATTATAACTACAATAAACTGTTAAATGTCTTATTTCTATAGCTCTTCTTTCAACTTTAAAATGAAATAAGTGAGCTATCACATAAATGATAATTTTAAGGCATGTGCAAGATTGTAGTTTCCTTTTATTTTATTTAAATAAATTAAATTTAATAAAAACTTAAATATAAATTATTTATATTTTGTTTTAATATCTTATAATATTTAAAGAACTAAATCATTTTCTATTTATATAGAATTAATTAACCATGTAAATTTATTTGGTAAACATGTTTACTCCCATTTTATATAAAATACAATTCAGAGGTAAATATTTTCCAGGAATTGTTATCTAATTCCACTTATATAGTGTAAATATAGCAAATCAAACTCATATATAAAATATAATAAATGTCATAAGTATTATTATCACATTAACTTCAGATACAAAAAACCCTTTACCTATGGATGTTCATTGAATTAACTCTAGATATTAAGAGTATTATTAAATGAACTAGGAAAAATTTTATTTAGGAAAATTTATTTTAAAAAATGCATCAAGATAATTTTAATTATAAATTGTTTTGAAATTTCTATATAGACTTTATAAAGAATATCCTTGATGACAAGTTAGGTTTTGAGCATCTTTGAAAATTTTTATGCCATAACAACATCTGGAATTTAACCCCAATTATTAGCCAATAAATTAAGAGATAAATACAAAACAAATATATTTTAAGATAATATAAAGTATTGCAATACTTAAGTACTTGTATTGAGTTATAATATAAATTAAACGGTGGCCTGAAAAATAACTTGCTCATTTATTCTATTACTATAAAATGGAGAAAATAGTGTTATTAAAAGAGTTTAAAGAACTTAAAGGAGAGCCTAAAAGTTTTTATGTGTCTAAAGATTTTCCGACGAAATTATATTTTGGACTCTTCATAGCAACAGATGGAAAGGTATACATAAAAGGTGTCAATTCTCGAGGCCAATTAGGCCTGGGTCATAATCAAAAAGTGGATAACTTTATTGATATTCCTGAATTGGAAAACTTGGAAATTATAGACATATTTGAGGGCAACTCATGTATGTTCGCCAAAGTATGTGTTAAAAAAGACACGTTTATGTTATACGGATGGGGAGGGAATAAGTGGGGACAGTTAGGGATGGGTTATGAAAGTAAATGGAATGAATATTTGCCA
>JAQFZM010001869.1:0-15900 GCA_034695785.1 Galumna obvia | reverse complement strand
CGTAATGTTAAAAGTTTCAATGGTCCAGGGGGGGTATTTTCAAAATTTTGCCTCTCAGGGGGTATTTTGAAATACCCTCCCCCCTTTAGACATCTATGGTATGTATATATTATAGATTTAATAAATTAATTTTAATATTTTAACTTTAATTGTTTAAAAGGTTTTTAATTCAATTATATTTATATTTTATATATATTTTACTGAAATAACCTCATTATTTACTTGACATGCTTAAATTTCTTGATTAGATCTATTAGTCCAGCAGAACTGGCCGTTATGTTTCTGTTGGACGAGCTGTGACTGATGTAGAAATTTTAGAAAATATATATAAATATATGAATCACAGAATAGCTCTAATTTATAACATCCTTTGGTATCAAATGACCGCTCTCTTACCAGACCTCACACTTTATGGCTTAATATAAAAGTTTTGGTGAATATAATTTTTTATATCAAATAAATCGATCATATTATTAGTAAAACTAATAGAGATTATAGTATTAAAGTACTCTTTTGCTGGTTAAAAATACTTTGAGATAAATTCAATAGAAATCTTACAAAGTTTTACTTATTTGTTAAAACATATTTCATTCACATTTATAAAATTTATGAATACAAAAGTTTTGCAGTATTTAAACTTATTTTTAGTTTAAAATTTTGTTTAAGAAATAATTTTAAGTTATTAAGTGTAAATACTTTGCTAACAATGTTCCTTGTTAAAAATTTCACCACGGTGATATTTGTAATATTCTTCTCCTTTAAAAGAAAGCCAGCAAGACGGTCCGTGCAGCGCTTCTCCTGGATGTCTGTTTAGATGGTAACAACACTTAAATTCATCAAGGCAACTTCCATTTCCAGAAATTTCAAAACCTTAAGATGAATTGAAGTTAAACTTTTAAAAGTAAATGAACTTACTAATATGGCATAATAGTGTCACATCCCATTCTGCCCACTTAGCATTTGGATCAACCTTTTTGGCGCATTTGTCGCAACTTTTCTGATCTTTAATGAAATGCGGTTCACATTCGGGTTTAATTCTTTGAGGACAGTCTTTGTTAAGGTCTTCACTTACGACTTGGTTTATAATTAAAAAAGCAAAGATAACTATTGTTTTCATATTACAAGAAGTGAAAACTCAGCTCAAAAATAGAAATTTGAATATCCTATTAAAATTCTGATCCGAAATTAAATAAAATGTTTTTAATATAAAAATATTTGTGGAAAAATATCAAATTATGAACTTTGTAATTTAATTATATACAAAACAATCATTTGTTTATATAATATATGAATTCCATAAAACTAATTTATATTACAATACATGTATTCATAACATAGAGTTTCTCATAGTTTTAGAATTTAAAAATAATAAAAGTACACCTAAACCTACATTATGGAAACTGGTCGCAACCGGAGATTTAGTTGAAGTTATAGAGGGGTTGCCATAATAAAGGGAAAGTATTGGTAGCATTTTTATAAATAATAGAAATATAATTAAAAGTAATGGAAATTTTCATTATATTTATACAATTAATACTAATATTTTACTACAATTTATTTAAAATAATTTATATTTTACGAAAATATTGTTATTTTTGATGAGTATTTCTTTTTAACTTCAGTTTAATCATTAACTTCTTAATATTTACAGTTTTATTGGAAAATTTGAAGTATTAGAGGTGCAGTCAATGCTATTGGGTCTCACATATAGTTTCCATATCGGAGTATTAGAAGGTTTCCATAATAGAGGCTTTTTATAATTGGTTGTCTATGGAAGTGAATCGGGTCCTGGAAAACAGTTTCCTTTATAGAGGTGTTTCCATAATAGAGAGATGAAGTTATGGAGGTTTCAGTGTAATAAATTAAAAGAGTCTGGAAATTTTACAGAAACAAAAAATAGTGATACTCTTGCTAAATTATTTAAATTTGTGATATTTATAATAAAATTAATGATAAAATTTTAATTTAATTTTAATAAATCATTTAAATTCAGAATTTATGATTATATTTTAAAATGGTTTTACATTAAATTTTATTTGATTTGGAGAGGAGTGGAGAGGAATGGAGAAGAGAGGATAGAAAAAGTAATTTGCTAATTTTCTAGATAACAAATTTAATAAGAGATAACAATTTAATTTTAATATTTAATAATTAACAAACGTTTAAAAAATATAAATTCTTAAAATTTGAATAAATTTCAAATAAAATAACAAAAACTCAATAACTTCTCAAAGTTTAACTTCAAATTAAACGATACTTTGAATAAGAGGGAGACAACAATTTATCTATCCTAGATCAATTGATGTCCTACTGTGAAAGCAAGTTTACAATACGGAAAATGTCAACTATTATCCAACACTAAAGTCATATCAATTTTCAAAACTTGAATAACAATTTTTTATACTTCACTTAAAAGTCTCAATTTTTTTCTTCTCCAAAAAAACACTTTTTTCTTCAATTCTTACATCAATTCCAGTATTCAATCGATAATAACCGGGACTTCACAACAATTTTTCAAAAAACGATAAAATAGTTTTTTTGGACAAAAATTATAGACAAGACATGAATGACAAGAAGAACGTCTCATTCCATTTATTTGATAGCGTTATATCACAGGAGCTTAAGAGGAGAACTCCTGTGAACTCCTATTCGCCTACAAAATAACATATTTCGCTTCCAATGCTTCAAAAGAATATTAATTTAATGAAATTTACTATTTTTTAACTCAATTCTTATCAAATCTATGATCAAATTCACTCTTCAAAAAGTACGTAAACTTACACTCTTTATTTAATACATTTTATCATGCTAAATTAGGTAGTATTAAGTTGAAAGACTTTATCAAATAAACTGTAACTTTTAAATAAAGTAGAAAATAAGTCAAATCTTTAGAAGAGAGTTTTAGCTTGGTTAATACAATTGTTGGTGCTTTTATACGTACTAAATATACGACTCATTTAACAAAATTTATTCTTTAAGTTAGGAATAAAATTCAAAACTTTTAAATTAGGTTTGACTCAGAAATTTTATGCTGAGCTCAATTTTTTCTCTTCAAAAGATAATAAAATTGGAAATCCATTAGACAAAAGTCATTCAATTGAATGGAGAGCCGACACCACCAGAACTGTATGCCTTTACCCAAGTTTTGGAGGAAACGGAGAGAAAATTTCTTTGACTGAAAAGAGAAAAGTTTTTCATTTCAATGCGATTGAGTTTTTCCTCATTTATTTAATGAATAAAACTTTTGTTTTGCTCCCATTTTATCCAAAGTCTTTCATTCAACTCCCACTTTATCAGAGATGCACATAAACTTGTTCTTTTTTATTCAAAAAAATATATATTAAAATTCTTTTCGAGAACAATCTATTAAAATTTTATTTCGATTGACTACATTTCTATTTTAAGCATGGTTAAATTTAGTGCCTCAATAAAGATATATGATCATGGATATTTTAAGCAAATATATTAAAATAAATTTTAAGTAAATTGAAAATTTTAAAAATATTAGAAGAACCATTTTTTCAAACTTGCAAGTTTAACTTAATTATTTTTAGATTAGCTAGAATTGTGTTTCTATTGGATGTGTACCCCTACTGTCCATCACTGATTTTATGGTAACTCTTCAGACAAGAAAACGGTTTTCACTTAATTTTTCTGATGTTTTTGCTTAAAATAAAAGAAATTTTTCTTTTTTTCTTATTCTAATGGAAAAGCATTTCATGCAATAAATCATTTCGTCGTTTTTTATTCTAATTCAGTGCTCAAAATGTTCGGTCCATAGAATAAGTAAAAGCAATTCATTTTTATTTTTATATATAATTTATATATTAATATTGAATTCTATATGGAATTAGCATTTTTAATGTGCATGCTACTTCCACACGCATAAAAAAGATTATTATTTTTATTATTAATGCCTAGATAAAGTTTTCCAAGCTTAAATAATTAATCATATTTTTAGGTATTATTTGAATTATGAAACGAAAGTAGAAGAAAAATAGCTTGGTAATTCCAATGTGCACTACAACTTACACTAGAAGACAAAGTTTAAACCAAATAAATAATTTTTTAGAGAACCAAGATAAATAACTGAAATATTAAAGTTTAAATTTATCATGATAACATTAAGTTAAATAAAATATTTCAAATAAATTTTTAATATATTTATGTTAAATATTACTTCGACCTTGCTCATCTTAGTTGCCTGAATATAATATCGTAAATGAAATATTCTTATATATTATTTTAATAATAAAGAACTTGTTCAATTTAAATATTATGGTATAAAAAGAATCTTATTATTCATTGAATCATTGCTGGAAAGACTTTATTAACATAGCAAGGTCAATAATCGTTTAAACTTCAACTTTTCATAATGATTTATTTCATTAACAATTTATGAAAAAAGACTTTTTGACCATGGCAAAGCTTAAGTTCACTAGGGAACATAATTCTTAAAGTATCTCTAAAAAGTTTTAATAAAATAAAAACAAAACAAAAGCGAAATATTACTTATCATTAGTAATTCATAAACTTTTATCATAAGTTTTTTTGATGACATTTTTTTATATTTTGACCCATCAACATTACAACAATTACAACAATTAACAAAATGCATAGATACCCATGTAGTTTATTACAATAAGAGAATATTTCATAAAATATGCTGCTAGGTTAGTTTAAACTTTAAACTTTTAAGAATTAAATTCATTATACCAGGAATGGCGAAAGGATCGAGTCCTAGGGGGGTATTTTGCCAATATATCCCCCCCTTAAAGAAAAAATCCCAACAGATCTAGTGTCGTTCCATAGACGCTAATGTTAAGTGTCCCAAACTCCTAGGGGGGTATTTTGCCAATTTTGCTCCTATAGGGGGGGTATTCTGAGAAAATCCCTTTCGCCATCCCTGATTATACTGATATGAAGACATTTTTGTGTTTTACCCTCACTCTAAATCACTTTTTTTTAAGTTTAATTTAGTTTAAATCCTTAAATATAATACTATAATGACTAAGAGTAGAGTCATATTATTAATAATATATAACTCATATCCTATGCTCTCAATTGTAATTCAAATTTATTCAAATATTTAGTGTAGGTCTAAAACTACTCTAAACACGTGTTTCGAAACAATTCATTTCAAATATAAACCAATACTTAATTTAATGATTTCATTGATTTCAATGCAACTCAAAATTATTTTAATGAAATGTGTTTAAACATTTATAAAGTCAAATGAATGGAAACCAGGAAAGGATGGATTGGGACAAACGATTCTATTTATATTATATTTCTCTATGCATTACATTTATTTAATGGAAAAAAATGGTCAAAACAAGTATTAAAAACTCATTTATTTTCGATTAAATTCTAGTTAACAAACAATACTAAAGACATTTGTTATCGAAATTAAAGTCTATTTAAACATTAATTAAAGAAAAATGCATTTAATTATTAAATAATGAAAATGTGAGCCATAATGAGCTGACACAGTGTTTGATGTGTTCGGTCAATTTAATTCAATTGTATGCCATTTTTCATTAGTCAGTTAATCTGATCCGGCAATTGATGAACTGGTTGTGCAGTCAAACAGATCACTAGTAGTAGTCTATAGTCTAATAGTCAATAAATTTTCACTCGATTTGAATGAAAACAGACGTAATAATCAATAGTTTGCTTTGCGATCAGCGCTTATCGTTAGTGGCTCTGCACTGAACGAACAGATGCACACAGAATATAACGCCTGTGCCCTGTATTTTTCACTGCACTCAAGTGAACACTAGAAGAATATTCTGGACTCTGAATACTCTGCAGAAAATTCTTGTGACCTAATTATCTAATGTAACGGAAATTTATAACAATTTAAGGAATTTTTGACTCTAAAAATATGATATAATTTATGAAAATCACAATAAATTAGGAAAAATTGAAATTTCAAAAACATCCTTGCTACATTTGATAGATGTGTTGCCACTAATGCCTCCACTCAAATAAATTTATAACAAATTCCATTATGACTTTGATTTTTATTTGATTAAAATCTTTTTTCTTTTAAATTGTTTTCATTCTAAAGAATATTCTTTACATTTGATATTTTCAAACATAAAGAAAGAAAGAAAGTAAGAGAGAGAGAGAGAGAGAGAGAGAGAGAGAGAGAGAGAGAGCAAATTTAGTTTTAAAAATACCTTAATAGAAAATTTTTCTTTTATGAATTAAATAATATGAAATACAATCTAAATATTTATAATCTATTTATATATACTTTGATAAAACTTACAAGTTTATAATACACAAAAAAAATAAAATAAAAAAGATATAAATATTGATAAAATGACGAAATCGGTTGCTTCAAATAATTGAGAAAATCCCATCTGAGAGTAGTCTCATTCTGAGAAACAATAGTGTTTTCAATGCAAACATTGAGTGTAAGAGAAGAGTAGAGAAGAGAATAGAAGAGTATAGAAGAGATGCAAAATAAGACAATAAATCACAAAAACATTTTACTTCAGTTTTTTGCTTCTCTTGTTTTTTATGTGATATTCTTTGCGCCACTCTTTTCATCGAAACGACTAAAAGAAATGATAAAAAAATAATCAAAAAAATTTCTCGATTTCATATAAATCATGAAATGATCAAGGGGGGAGTATACCAGGCTCAATAACCTTTAAATTTTATATCATTTTAAATTTAATCATATAAAGTAGCTTGGTAGAACTCAAGTATTATTCAATTGAATTATTTTGATTTATTATTTAACTAGATGAATTTACTATTAATGTTATGTAAGCAATTGAAACTTAATCTATAAGAATGTAAACAAACCTTGGACATATCAAGAGCATAAACTTTTCTTTTATGTCCAGCCATACAAATAATGGCCGCCTTTTGTGTCGCAAAAATCTTTGCCTCTTCAGAGGTGTCCAGAATTGGGACAAAATTATCATACTTATTAAATTATTATGAACCAAGCTAGATTAAAACTTTTAATTATTAAATATCACATTTAACTTTAAGCTAGCTTAATTTTAAATCCTTTTAAAATATCGTAAAGCATAATATTGAGTATAAAACACAACTAGGTCAAATAATCAATTGTATGAACATCATTGGGTGTGTCGTATATACAAAAATAATAGATAAAACATTTTTCATCTTCTCTTTTAACGTCCATTTTCTGTGTAAAGACAATAATCAAAAGCAAAACAAAAATAATATTTTCTTTTGTTATATAATATAACTTATATTCAATGAAAAACAATATATAATTGAAGTTAAAATTGAAAAAAAGTGTAATAAAAATGTCATTTAATTATTATCGAAGAAATAACTGTTTGGACATTTAAGTGTGGTCACATGGTAGCATGGTAATATAGTAAAATGGTCATATGGTGACAATCAAAATGATCAAAATTAATAGTCCATTAACTAAAGTTGTATAATGTTTTGTCGGCAGCCATTAATTTGATGGACAGCTGATACTAAGAGAGGATAATCGATACGAATGTGATCTATGAAATTTACTTTCACCACATTTATTCTGATTGGTTAGAGTGAGAGACGAAGCCCTAAATAAACAAGATTATCTTCTTATTCTAATAAATTTGAGCTAGGAACGTCATCAATTAGTGTCAAGATTTGAAGTAAGAGTTTATCATGCTCAAACTAAAATGAATCACTTTTGCAATTCAATCTTCTTTTATCTTGCTTAATTGATATTGATTATTCTTGATTGTCTTATTTTGCCATTTCCATATTAAAGTATCTTGATTAAGTGAAAAATTAACAAAATTTAATTAATTAACAGTAATTAATCAAATAAAACTCAGAACACAATCCAATGTAAATTAGCAAGATGACGTCAGTTGAACATGGTTAATATTTAATAAGATTAATTTGTTGATATTTATTAATAAAGAAGAGCCAAAAGGCATTGTAAACAGAGCATGATAAAACCAGAAGTACTCGCATTAATGAGGAATATCCTTAGGATATTCATCCAATTGTTTGTTCCTGAGCTATTCTTGGAAAGTGGCAAGCTCAATTAACTTTGAATAGCAAATAAAAAGGAGGAAAAGAGAAGAGTGAATACATTTTCAGTTCTCAAACATTTTCTTCAGCGTCAGAGCAATCGGTTTGTCTTCTGGTGTGATATACTTGTTGTTGATTCAGATCCGGATCAGATGACGACTGATTCTCATCAATCGATACTGTAATCAACACTTTTGGCTTCAGATACAGAAGAAGTGATAAAATAAATGTCAATAAAAATATAATCAATAGTGAGAGACAAACAGTCAAGTGTTGGTTTATTGTAAAACACGATATGATGGCCACTACTGTCAGTACAACACTTATGCATTCCGTTGCGAACAGTTCTTTAAGTGTCGCCAAAATTCCTGATTGAGATTATAAACGATAATCCGGTTAAACATAACTTTTAATTTGATATAAATTTCAGTAAATAAATATATTTCTATAATTAATGTTTAATGAAGTTATCATTCTTATTACCTAGATTAATTCTATTAATTCTTTTGGGATTTGCTTAAAGTCTAATTAGAATTTTCTGTTGTTTGTCTAATTAAAAGAATTCTCTTAAAGATTCTAGATTCTTGATAACAAACATGCAAATTAATGATAATATTGGAATTTTCTATTTGTCTAGTTAAGAAAAACTACTTAGAGATTCGAGTTGTTGCCAAGATCAATTAATTCTTAATTAAATTAATGATTGATTTCATGTAATTATACCTAATTTTATATAACAAGCAAAATAATTGATTAGTAAATTATAATAACTATTACCTAGAACCAAATTTAGTGACAATAATCCGTAGAAGAGTAAGTTCCAGGCATTGAAAAAATGTGTGCTCTTCGGTATAATAAAAATTAGGAAAAAGAGCGCAAACAACACATGACTTGTTATTAATACGAATTTTATTATATGTATTAAACGTTGAAATTGTTTCAACATTTTCTCTATTTTTTGACGTTTATTCTGATCTCTATTTCTTCTGTTGTTTTTATTCTGTTCTCTGGATTGCAAAACAGGGTATTTCTTATTATTACTTCTATTATAGAATATTTGTAGCTTGTACACTATAGTATTTGCGGTTAAAATATTAAGTCTTTTTATTTTGTTGAGACATTTTTCTTATAGACTTTTTGACACAAAATATGACACAATAATACAGTCTTCCGGAACACAAGAAGACAGTATTCTTCGCCGGTATTTCTATACAAAGAATTTAATGATTATCACTGTTTGTATGACAACACATACACAGAGAGCACAGCACAGGAATATTATACAGTTGTTGTTCTAATATCAGTACTTGTATTACAAACACAGAATTCCAGTCTTGAGAAGTGGTGCCAAAACTAAAGGATTCCTCAAATATTCCGCTCTTAATAAATGTATGACTGAATTGAAAATAATTCCATTAAATTTGTCTGATAGAAAATACCATGATTCAAATTTAAATCATCTACAAATCTATCCAGCAATAGATCATCAAACACTAATAATTTATACTAGGCAAAAAAAGAGAAGAGGAATTTTCATTCGCATCACAGGAATAATGATATACAAGAAATCACAATACAATTCCTGTTCACAAAAAACCGCATAAATATTATTCATCTTTATTACTATCGGACACACATAAGAGGAAGTGCTGTTCACTCACTCAGTGGTGTGTTGTTTGTTATGCATAGAGTACTGCATAAAAAATATTACAGAATATTTTTCTATTCTGTTCTGTTTTTATTACTGTGTGACCCATTTTAATACTTATATGTATATACTTATATATTCCGTGTATATAAGGGTACCCTTATATAAATGCTTAAATATATACCATTTTTATATATATATATTTATAGATATATAATATACGTATATAAGCAATATGTAGATGTAGTGTTTAAGTCGACTTAAGAAATTCTTGTCGTTAAGCGAAACATTTTCCCTCATTATATAGAGATAAGAATATAATATATGCGTTCTTATATAAAATTGATATCTATATATAAGTTTAGATATAACTATAGCTTTAATGTCTCTAACTTTGCATATATTCATTATAATCATTATAATTATCTATTATAAGTAATGAGACATTTCATCGAATTAGTCTTTGCCTAACCTCTAGTTTTAAATATAATTATCTTTTCTCAAACTTAATCACTTAAGTAAGAAAGGTCTTATTAAAGAGAATATAAGACCAGGATAAGAATTGTTTGAATTTGTGTTCTATTACTTTAGGTTACATTTAATATAATAAAAACATTTATAAACAATACGTGTATTTCTTCAAACAGTATTGAACTGTCGAGTGCTGTCGAACACTACATGAGATGTTCCAAAGAGAAGTGTCGACTAAAATTAGAGCTGACTCTTCCCCACAAACACCACTCATACCACAAATATGTGAGCCAAGAATATTTAGACTCTGAAAGAAAAGGAGAGTAAAAAATAGTTAATAGAGTTTGATATATAGTCGACAAGGAAACCGACGCCCAGACAATAGCCAAGGCAGTCTCCCACTCATTCGATTGATTGATTAAGCTGGATGATAGAATATGACGGACCATTATTTGAAAATTCTTTATTGTTATCGATTAGATTCAATTTTTGATTAATGAAGTGCAGGAAAAGAGTCGCAAATCGAGTATTTGTATGCTGTGACGGATGACTTTGTGGTTATACCCCTCTGGCACTGGAAGAATACAAAAGAATTATATACAGAAATTCTTATATAATATTAATAGTTTTGAGTAATAGATCTATCGATAACTCTTTTTGAGGAAATAAAATTAAATAAAGTCATTAATTGATTTAATTTTTCACCAAACAAATTTATAGACATACTGTTCTTGCAACCTGGTTTTAAATTTAAGAAAAATTTTAACCATAACTATAATCGTAATAATAATGATGATGATCATGATCATTTTCGCCTCATTATTTTAAATTAGTTTTTTCCCTCTATTTGTCAAAAATATCTTTTATATTAAATTATATAATTTTCAAATTTACTAAATTGAGTTTATTTAATTGTCCTTAAAATGAGCAAGCTGTTGTTTTCAAGGAAATTGTTATTTTTGTGCCCATTAAAAAAATAAGATTATTTTTTTAATCTTTAATATTTAAAGATAAAAGTTATCAATGCAAATTTCTTTTTGGAATATATTCTGTATGCTAATTATATCTTGATATATTCTATTTAATTTGCCTAAATCTTTTAAATAACATTTGCAAGAATAATTACCCAGTTAATTTTATTAAAATAATATTCAACTTTATTCTATATTTGGAAAGTATTCACAATATTTAGAGTTGAAGTTAAATATATTTGAGTAGAAAATAGAGTTCATCCGAATAATTGATTGTATAGTTTTCCACTCATATCACAGAATATGCAAAGAATTCATTGAATTTTTTTGCGGAAAATAATCACAAAAATGAATTGTTTTGTTTTATTCCCATTTATTTTGACTGTTTTTCATCATTTGATAAATGACTCAAACAATTGTTTTGTATTTTGATTTCAAAAAAGAGATAAAAAAAAATTATTTTTCCACAATTTTTTGCATAATTAACAACTTGGAACAATTGGAACACACATTTAATCATTAAAGTTAAAGGATTATCAAATAAATTAGTTAAATTACATGGAAGAGTCGGCTCACATTTTAACATAAAGGAAAGGAATAATTCAAGAATTGTAATCTTGCAAATAATTCATCAAAAGTCTTATTATATTAAGCCTTTGAAAGTCTCAAATGAGTTACGAATAATTAATTATTTATATTATTTAACATTAAATATAAAAGCTTTAAATTTGACCAAATTTGACCAAGGAGATATCATCTTATACTCTCATTTTGTAATAAGTTATTTAAGTGAATGCATTAATTAATTAATTAAGATATGAAATCAGTTTTTCTAATTGAATATTCTTGGCTATATTCTTGGCTATAATAAACTATATTCTATCCATAAATATAGTTAATAGATATTAGGGAAGTATTCAATAAAAAGTTTTAAAGAAATTTTTAAATATCAACTTGAGCTAGCAAAATTACTAAATGTTAGCATGTACACAAAAATGAGTTCAATTATAAACCTAAAGTCAATATATTGTCTGTGGATGACATAAGTTCTTTTTATAAGTACTTTAGGACCATGCTAATAATTATACTGTCCAAATATACATACAGTTTTTGCGAAAACCATCAAAACTGGTTTTATGGTCATAAAAACTTATAGAATAGGAATTTAAAAATTTCCTTAAAATCCCAACTATGGATTTTTCCTATCACTATAATCATATTAAAATATTTTTTGTATCTTGTTCAATTTATTTATAATAGGTGTATTTTTGTTTTTCAATATTTCTACTTGTTTAGATAAAATAAGCTTGCAAATTTCAAAATTTTTGAAAATTCGAATTGATCTTGTTCATGTTTCTTAACCAATTTTGATGGAATAAATTTGATTTAGTGCATAGTTAAATAATGTATTTATATGCCAAGATTCATTAAAATATTCCTTCTGATTACAAAATTATTGGCAATAAAGTAATTCTCTACATAAAAACAAAAGACAAATAATGCTAAAACGCAGTTTTAATTTGTATTATTGATAGCGTTTTACTATAAGGGAAATTACTTTTTTGCCAATAATTTTGTAATCAAAAGGAATATTTTAATGAAATTTGACAAACAGGTATATTATTCTATTGCACACCAAATTAATCTTGTTTCATCAAAATTGGCTTAAGAACACATGAACAAGATCAATTCGAATTTTTAATCTTTTGAAATTTGCAAGCTTATTTTATCTGAATAAATAAAAATATTAAAAAACAAAAATATACGTGTCGAATTATTTTTGATATTCTTTCAAATTATATAAAAATATTCCATCTATCATACTTGAAAAACCAGATATAGACACCATTGTATTATAGATAAATTGAACAAGATTCAAAGAATATTTTAATATAATTATAGTGGTAGCAAAAATCCATAGTTGGGATTTTAATGAAATTTTAAATTTCCTATTCTCTAGGTTTTTATGACCATAAAACCAGTTTTGATGGTTTTGGCAAAAACTGTATGATATGTATAATGAACTTATGTAACTCAATAGACAATATATAGTCTAAAACGATTGAACTCATGATTTAGGACCATGCTAACTAATAGCAATGAATTATATTAGTAATAATTTATACTAGCTATCGCCAAAAGCACCAATCATAGGGGTCGTGAACATATATCACCCATATAGACTATATGGATGACTTAGTGTTTAAACGATTGAACTCATGATTTTGGCTAATTTATACATTCAATATTACTAATAAAATAATATCAATATTGTTGCTAGATCAAGTTTATATCTAAATAATTGTTACTCATTCAGAATGATTCATATACTAATTAAGCGATTCATAATTAGTTTACTCTTATACATCTTATTACGATATTAAAGCACCTTAAAATATATTTTTCAAGTTATATTAAATGGCCTTGTTCACATTTATTTCTTATATTATCTTAAATTTTAAAAAAATCTTTAGTAATAAGAACAAAATATTTAAAAACTAAAAAAATACCTTGACTATCATATGAAAGTAACTATGCTATTTATTAATATTTAAGAATAATAAAGTTAATGATAAGTTAATTTGATAATTTATTTTTTAATTAGATTTTTAAATTTATTTGAAGTCTTAAAGTCATTTTTAATATTATATTTTGACACTAAGTTTCAAATAAATATAGTTTTTTAATTATTTTTATCACAATTTCACTTACATTTAAATAATTAGCTATTAATCTCTTAATATTAACCATGATCAAAGTTATTAGTTTTTTAATTACCCTAAATAGTTTTTTCATTTTTAACATTAAAGTATGAAAAGATAAATTGAAATAAGTTTTTAAACAAATATATTTGAGTTATTAATTGAATAAAATTGTTCGACATTTTATAATTTGTCTCTTTTGCTCATTTTGTATTCTCCCTTGCTAATTATTGAAAATCTATTTTTGAAAAAATTATTTAAATTTTCAAATATGCAAAGCAAATAACTCAAATAAAAGTTCCAAGATTAATTATATAAAAAAAATTATATATATTAAAAAGGTTTTAGAAATCTCATTATAATTTAGAAAAACAGAGAAAAACTATAGTTTCAAAAACTGTAATTTTTTATTCGAGATTTAACTCATTTAAATAAATCTGCAGTTCTTTGCGCTATTCGTCGCACATAAATGCCATAAAAATTATAATTATATCTTAAAACTATTCCCAAAGAGAGTTATTTAACAGAGTTTTCATATTTTATACTCAAAAGCACTCATTCCTATAACACTCGCAACTCATAAACATCCACAACATTTAATGATGAATACATATTGCAATTGGTGTTACCAAGCTTCTCTTAATGATTAACAGAATATTTTAAAATAATTGAAGCGTATAAACATTTGCATGATAATTAAATTTTAATTAAATTTTTAAGAGAAGTTAAATAAGATACCTAAATAAATGAACTTGGTAATTATCGAAACATGATTAAAGATATTGATCCCCTTTGGCGATGACAGGTCTTAAAATAATAAAATAAATTACATTAAAGTCATGAAAGTGGGCTCAGAATATTCAACAAAATATTCTTTTTTTTATTTTATATATTCTGTGTTCGTGTGTTTGCAAATGAATAACACTTAGGAATACGTGAATATTTTGCATTTTCCACAAGAAATTCGTATAAAATTCCAGTACAGACACTACAGAAACTACAGACACACAAAAATAAATAATGCATTAAAAGTAGGAAAGAATTCAGCTCTTCTTCAATGTATTGATTGTATCCTAAATTTTACTTTTATGGCAATTCTCAGGAGTTATCGATCAAAAAATTATTCTGTGCTCTCTCTCTCTCTCTCTCTCTCTCTCTCTCTCTCTCTCTCTATCGCTGTATGTGTTTTCATCATTATTTAAATAGGTACAGGTAGTCTGTTTTTACTTTCAATAAGAATATATTTATAACTTTTTTTTATTTATTTCCATATATGTGTTGAGAATTTATTTCTTAAAATTAATAATAAATGAAATAATAAACTAGCAGTTTAATTTTTGATTTTACTTTTAAAATTGATAATTTGAAAAGCTTTCATTAAAATATATATTATAAACACACCACTTTATTTAAAATATTTCATGTAAATAATATCCTCTCCTCAATTCTCCAAATATCCATATATTTATTTAATAACAATTCGTTATATTTAAATTATTATACTTTTTTAATGCATAATTGATTTTAATTTTTGAATCCATATTAATTTTAATAATTTATTTCCATGTTTGGTCAGCCTTATATTTATGGTTGCTTTAATAAATCGAGTTTTGATATTAAGGAAATAAAAATTTTGCAGAATTCTTTAATGAATAACAAGCCTAAACTGTTAAAGAATATTTTAATAAAAAACATTTATATTAGAGCTCTAACTTTTCAACCCTTAGACCCTAAGGGTTTTTCCAGACGCTAGGGTAAGGGCCGGGAAGGGTCTTTAATTGTAACATAAGGGTCAGGAAGGGTCTGATTTTTAAAGAAAAATATACCCTTTAAACCCTTAATATTCTTGTATTTATAAAATCAATATTTTTCGTAACTTCAATTAATTTTATAACTTAAAAATATTATAATTAACCTCAAATAACATTGAATTATTTCAGATCATGTCTTATAAGTTTCAAAATTACTGTTTATTTTTCCAAAAATTCATATTTGAATTCTTTTAAATACAATTAAATTATTAGTAAACAATATTTGTATTATAAAGGGTTTAAAGGGCATACTTTTAAAGATTAAGAGT
>JAQFZM010001868.1:0-15908 GCA_034695785.1 Galumna obvia | reverse complement strand
CCGGAATACCCCCCCCTTTTGCCATCCCTGATTTTAATTAACCATTAATTTGAGGTCAAATAAAACATATTTTAGACTATTGGTCTCATTTTTACTAATGTTTGTCTTTTCTTAGTCTTAACCAGAATGGGGACTTTTATAATGAAGATTAAAGAAGTAATCTTTAAAAAGTAACGTGTAAAATTTCACCATAAATAATGAATCGAAAAAAGTTAATTCATATTGAAGTTTTATATTTAAGGGAATATTTTTATAAAAACGTTATTAATTGAAAATTATTTTTGACCCATATATAAATATCTGTTGAAAAATTAATCAGGGTTATTTCTAAAATTTACTAATTAATAATAAAATGCTTATCGAGTACCTACTTTGGTCTTAACTTTTAAACCATTAAATTCTTTATTAATAAAATAAAGTGGAAACTCTTTTCACGACTGCACAATACATCAAATTCTCTCTCCGGTTCACCTTGATCTTTACACATATAAATGATTATAATCAAACAAAAATATTAACTTTTGGGTAAAAATCATTAAGTTTTTCTATTTTATTTGTTGTATTCCTGGTTTATATAACAAGTACTGTTTTCATAAATTAAATATTATATTATATTATTTTAATATTTGATAAACTAAAGAATAACTATTTTCAAATCATAATTATTTAAAACCCCTTGGGACAATTTTTATCTTTGATAAAGCAATAAAATCTCAAATTAAAAAGCTAGATATAGTTTACAAATATCCTTTAAATTAAAGCATTGAAATCTGGTAAAAAAGTTAAGGCAATTCTGATTTGTAACATAACTTTTCAATAATATATTGATTTCAATCTAGACTCTGAAAAGGGAATTTTTTCCTGTAAGGAGATTTTCTTTCCTTTCAAAGATATTATAGAGGGTTGCAACCAGTGGTGAAAGAAATGGGAAAGAATAAAGAAAAGAAAAGAAATGGTAAAAAGGAAAAGAAAGAAAAGTTAATTAAATCTAATAATAACAAGCTTTAATTTTGAAAATATAATTTCAAATTAGAAATAATTTTAAATAATGTATTATGTAAAAAATTTGGTTATATAATTTAACCGAATATTTCTTAATGTATATATAATCTAATTAAGTAAATTTGATTAGATATAGGATAGCACTGTTTTATATTGAACATTATTCTTGTTAAAAACTTGTTTTTATAACCATAATTATTATTTGTAAGGTAGGTTTATAGAATTTGCTGGTTAATAAAAAATCTAAAATAATAAAATACTAGAATTTGTGTTAATGACATTAAAGTGAGTGATTCGTTGAAAAAAATTATTAGGGTATCTTTGGGGCCAGTAACCAATATATTGAGTAGTTAATATGTCAGGGATGGCCATCTGGGGGGGGGTATAGGGAGGGTATTGGGGTACCCCCCCTAGGCAGGAAAAAATTGTAGTTCAAAACTGCAATAAAAAGCTGACCCCCCCTCTTAACTTTCTCAATTTTTGAGCTAGCTCAAATTTGACATTTTTCCCTAATTCTAGACATAATATAGTTTATTATTTTAAATAAAAATTGTTTTTTTAATGCACTGATTTTGAATTTTTTTATAACCTGTTAATATGTATGAATTTTGAAATTTATGTAAAGGTTACAGTTCTTTAGGCATTAAATAACTTTAAAATATAGATATATAGTGTTTATTATTTAGCAATTTACTGAATTTTTTTAATACAGGATTTGTTTATCATTGAGAAAAGCATTTGAATATTGAATATAATTTGTTTTAATGAGTCAAATTTATTATCATCTATTTAATGAACATGGCGATTTTAAATACTTAAAATATTAAGACTTAAACAAAATTACGATTAGACAGAAAATGCAAAACAGATAAGAATTCAATTAAAACATTATATAATGCAATATAATACAATAAAAAATTATAAATAGACTAGTGTTCAATAGAGTAGACAGTGGTTTCCTTTTATTTTATCCTGGAATATTTATGAGAATATAATTCTTTTTTGACCCCAAATATGGTTTTCTTCATATTTTATGAAAATAGAAAATTTTTAATTTGTCTTGTCTATTTTTCTATTTATTAAAAATTTTTTTAGAGTCGTATATTATAAATATTTTGAAAGATATTTATTAATTATCTAATTATTTATAAACTAGATCAAATATAAGCCGATAGATGCATTTTGTTTTTCAAATTCTTATTTATTTAGATAAAACCAGCTTGAAAAATTTGAAATTTTGAAAAATCGAATTGATCTTGTTCATAGATTTCTTGTTCAATCTAAAATATATTAAACAAAGAAAAGTTATTTTACTTGAAAACTTTTCTAAATCTATGAACAGATTATGTATCAACTGTAAATCACAAAAGATAATAAAAGAGCATATTTATTATAATTTTGTCAAAATATAAATAAATTTAATTCAAATAAATAATCATTATTAATGATTTTCAAATAAATATTTAATTGATGGACTTTATTGCCTTAATTTGATAGCATTTTTTGCTTATCAATCATTTCGTTTTTTAATTATTTACTGAATTTAACTGATATAATCATTCTATTTAATGATAATGATAAACAGATTGCTCTTTGAATAAAATAAAAGATTTTATTAATTTATTTCTTATTAATTTAATATATTATCCTTATATATTATAAAATTTATGATAAGTTGGATTTATATCTATTCAAAGTAGTATTTATCGTTTATTTTATGGCCAAAATTTAATAATTGTATAAATCAATTACGTAATTTTCAGGCAAAAATAATGGGAATCCCATTGCATATACAAAACATCATTAGAAAAATTTTAATGAGAAATTTCTAGAAAGTTTTCAATAATATATTGATTTGTATATTAAGTGATCAGTGGTTCGACGAAGACTTTGAAAAGGGAACTATTTTCTATTAAGGAATTCCTTTTCCCTTCAAGGAAATTTCAGAGGGCTTAAGCAAGTTTTGAAAGAAATGATAAAAAGAATAAAGGAAAAAAGGGACATTGTAAAAAAGAAAAGAAAAAGAAGGCAATTAAATATGATTTAAATAAGCTGATTTATTTTTGATAAAATTAAAATAATTTAGAAATAATTTTAAATAAAGTTTTATGTAAAGAATTTTGTTAAATAATTGAGATTAATATATTTTATTGAATATTCTGGCCCATTTATTAAATTTGATAAATTATAGGAATGCATTGCTTTATATTTAACTTTATTCTTGGTAAAAGACTTGCTTTTTATAACATTTATTATAAATTGTATGGTTGGTTTATTGAATTTGCAGGTTTATAAAAAAATCTAAAATAATAAAATACTAGATTTTGTGTTAAAGATATAAAAATTTGTGATTCGTTGAAAAACAGTTCCGTTTCCAAAAGTTCAATAAGCAATAATACGAGTAGATAATATATATGAATTTTGAAATTAATTTAAAAGTTATAGTTCTTTAAAAACAAAAAAATAAAAAAATTATTTTAATATTTTGATTTATAAATAATTAATGTTAAATAAAATATTTATACTAATTTCATTACTAAAATTTTCAATTTATTTAAACTTTTACAATAATTGTTTTAAAATTCAAAAATTTATTAAACAAATAAAAAAATTTTGTTTTATTTATTTTAAATGAAAATATTTCTAAACATCTTTGAAGAGATAATTTTAAGAAAAATTAAAATAATGGGATTTTAAAAAATAATTTAAAATTTATTTCGAAATTTTGTTTAATAATTTCTTTTTTTCCTAATTATGAATAATTTTTATTAGAAATTCTTATATTACCGTCAACAATCGATAAATTTAAGTACCAAAAATTTTAACTAAAAATCAAAACCAAATAACCCTACCCATAGAATTAATGTTTTTTTCAGTTTTGAAGACATTTTTGTAGACAAATTTTTAATAAAATTTTATAAACAATATTTGGTTAATGCTATAGATCACATTTTATGCTAAATATTACAGTTTGTGATCACAAGTTACTTAACCCTATTGGTTACTTAACGTTATTGGTTGTTCACCCTATTGATCCCCATTTACATGTAATAATTGTTGTTTGTACTCGGGGATCAAAAAATGATTAACCTTATTGGTTACTTCACCTTATTGGTGGTTCACGCTATCGATCCCAAACTGTATATTGTCTTTCATTTAATATAATGTATTAAATATACAATTAAGTTATATATTAAACTACAAAAAATTTATTCTTAAAATTTTAATAATGAAATCTTTATTTAAATATTATTTTAAAATATTATAATGGTAGTGTTTAGTAACTTGATCTTAATTTTGTTTTATTATTAATCATTAAATATTTAATTTAAATAAAATTTACTTAATTTATGATTAAATGATTCTTATTTTATGGGTAATATTATCTTTTAAAATATTATCAAATTAGAAAAAAATATCAATTTGATCTCATCTTCACCAATAAAACATATTCTTATTAAATATTATTTATGAAATTTGAAATTAATTTAAACGTTGCAGTTTTACAATATCACATTCCTTAATTCTTTAACATATTGTATTATATTTTCAATTAAATTTTTTATCAGATTTATATTTTTAACATAATTTATATAAAAAAAGAAAAAAAAATTTCATCGGAATATCGCGTTATTATATTTGATATTAGATGAATTTTATTAACAAGTTAAAATTTAAAAGTGTATAAAAAAATTTGCATAAAGTCAATAAGCCAAATAGGCTAACTCTAAAATGTTTATATACATTATTTTAAAACTTTATTTAAAATTTACAGTGTTTGAAAAATAATTAAAGAACCATTTAAGAATAGGAATATGTTAAAAAAAGGAAAGAACATAGAGCTGAAAAATGATAATGTTTTGTCATGTTATTATGTTTTATGTGAGATGTATCATTTTTGAAATTATAGTCTATCAATAGTTCGAATTGAATATTTGATTTTTATAATAAAATTGGAATATTTGTATTGAGTATAATTTTACTAAAATAATACTAGCTCATTGTAATAAAATTTTATTATTTAAGGTCAAACTGTGAAAATTTTTAATATATAATTATAAATTTATTAAATTTGTCGGTTTATAAAATTTTTTTTTGAAATCTATTCAAAATATAAGAGAATAAGCAGCCATGCAGTTTCAGCCACAGGAGATGAAATATTTCATTATACTTACTGAATACCCTTGATCAGCTTCTGTATTGAACTAGAACTATTTTCAAATATATCACTACTATTTTTAAAAATATTTTAACCCTTTTAATAAATTTTTGTTCACATTAATATATCAAATAAAGAATTCACAAATTTATTTTCTTTACTTTCTCATCTAACTAATGTTAAAATGAATGAATTTTATATGCTTAGTCATTCCATATAGATTACGCATGAAATTGTTTGAAAAATTGGATGAAACCTCATGGTTGAGAATAAGTAATATAACCAGAGATGCGCGTTTCCGTACTTGTAGGTTTGGTATAATAAGTGAGAAAAATTTATGAAAACCTATTATTGATATATAATCTAATAATATTTTATATCTTATGGTTAAATATAATAAATTAAAATTTTATTGAAAATACATTTATAATTTACAATATAAGCATTTGTGGACTATTTTAATGGCCTCAATAGAAGCCATTATAAGTGGCGCCAAAATATAAAATCATTACTTTTTGTATAAAAAAGTTCGTAAAATTTTAATTTTTTAATTATTATAAATTTTGAGTATTTAAAATAAAAATAATAAATAAATATTGTTTTTATTTGAGTTAAAAATATTTAAATATATATCAGAATTTTTCTCATGTATTATACCAATATTACAAGTACGTAAACGCGCATCACAGATTATAACTAATGTCAAAAAATGATATAACTTTAATAAAAATAGCAAGGTAGAAATAATCTATTCTTTTTTATATTTAAGGAATTTGTTTAAAAATATAAAGGAATAGAATTAAACCAAATTAACAACAAAATACTTTTAAATGGTTTAAATTGAATAAAATTAAATTTTAAAAAAAAGACATTATTTAATAGAATTAATTAAAAATTAATAAAATATATGTTTCATCATTTAATGATGATTTATAGAATGTTCATTTTAAAAACTTTATAATCTTCAAAAATTTTAAACATTACTTGTTTTAATTCTAAAATAATTTTTATTTAAAAAAATATATTCAAGAATTCAAAAATAATCATCCAAAATAAAAAAGTGAGGGTTTGGTCAAATAAGTCAAATATCCATTGAAATAATTACCATAAAAATAAGTTAAAAGAAAATAAAAGAAATTTATAATAATTTCATAATTCTAGATCTCTTCATTGATATTCCATACAAAAATTAATCTTGTTTATAACTGGTAATGATACATTTAGAAATTGTTTATGGATTCTATTTTAAATTGTTTTGATTTGAAATTAGCATCGTAATATAATTTTGTTTAAAATCATATACAATTTCTAAAAGGAATATTGAAGTCATACAAATTTTATGAAACATAAAATGAACTAGAACATTTTTATTAGACAAACTGTGCACAGTAACAAAACATATATTGGACTTAAAATTAAATGAACATAAAGAGAGCTAAAACATTAGAGTTATTGATTAGTAACATGCACAATATTTATACTTTTTAGACAGGATATAAATTTCAATACAAAACTTATTCATGAAAGGAATGTGTTTGCTTATTATAAACATGATGCCTACAGTATTATCTAACATTTGGATTGTAAATTGTAATATAAGTCACTGATCCATGAATTGATTCCTATTTTGCAAATATTATATGGTCCATACAGCTTATGACTGATTTGAGTGCGAACCCTAATGAAAATAAATTATTTAATTGTCGAAATTAACCGCAAAAAATACAAATATATTTGGTTTACAAGTTGCGTTCTACTTGAAACCCAAGTTTCGAATGTAATATTATAAATTTTATGTTCAACCAAAAATAACCAAAGTTGTAATAATTAAATTATCTTATATTATTTGTTTGTTTGAATTTTTAGTAAGAATGGCATGTGATTTGTGATTTTTTACTGATTTTATCTTAACTTACAAAAACCAATAATTCTCAAAAATTATCATGGTTATATTCAAACTTTCATATATTTTCTAAACTAGAATCATTATTGTATTGTATTATATGTTCAATTATTATTTTTATTAGATTTATATTTTTAATATAATTAAAATTATATTAAAAATAAACAAATTAATTAAATGGAAATTTATTAAATTATATTTGATATTAGTGAATGAATTTTATTATAAAGTTAAAATATGAAAATTTACAAAAAAAATGTATTTAGGTGAAATCAATTAAACCAAATAAATTTACGCCTTAAAGATTATACAGAGAGTTGTCGATGAGATCAACTCATTTGATTATTACTCAGAAGAAAATGTTTACCATATCGGTTCGTTGAAAATAAAAGTTCTATGATAAAATTGTATTATTTAAATATTTCTTCAAAAAGTGACAATTGCATCTATCCTTTTGTAGCTAATTTTAAAAGCACAAAAGAAATGACTCAATGATTTACTTAATTATCTAAAACTTTAACTAAAATACAGTTTATTAAAATTTTGACCATAAGCGATAATTTTTATATTTATTACAATAGCTTTTGAATAAAATTTTGTTTGACAATGAAAAGCAGTTGAACAGCAGTTGACGCTGACCTTAAGCTTACTTTTTATTATTAGTGTCTATGGCAGTGGGTTTTGGTTTTCCTGACTGATTGATCATAATGTACATTTGACTTTTTCGAGGTTTTTTCTTATCAACAACTTTCTGTATTTCTTATTTTAAAGCAATATTTAAACGTTACAGTTTTTGAAAAATATTTAAAACCCAATTTGGAAATAAAAACATTTAAAAAATGGAAGTAGATAAAGGCAGAAAAATATGACAATTTGTTATAATTTTGAAATTAAAACTATTATCTATCAATAGTTCTAAATTAATATTTGGATTTTTGTAATAAAATTGGAATATTAATTGAAATGAATTAATTTCTAATATAATATCTGCCCATTATAATAAAATATTATTAGTTAAGGTTTAAAGTAAAAAATTGTAAAATAATTACTTTTAAATATAAGATTTTAAAAATTAAGTAGAATTTGGTTTAAAATCTTTTTTAATTTTTATAAAAAAAAATAATAAGCTTTTAAAATAATTTTATTAAATTATTTTTAAAATATAGATTTTTACATATAAATTTAACAATATTTAAAATTCCATAATATTTAAGAAATTTGATAGTATTTACATTTAAAAATAAGTTATAAAAAATGTATAATGTATTAATTCTCCTTAAAACTTAATATGAGTAAATAAAATTTAAGAAAAATAAAATTATTTTAAAAGTTATATTTTTTTTAAAATAGTTAAATGCTTTAGAAAATTTTTATTAAAAATTTCTAATATATAAAATTTAGTTTTAATATTTTTTTTTTAACATTTTGTCACAATTCCGAATACAAAAAACATAAATATCCCTAGGCTTTGCCTTTAAAGCTTGTTTCTTCTTTTTTCTTCTCTTACTTTAGGGGGGTGTCGTCTAAATCTGGTCTTTTTCCGATTTTTGTCTCCAAGGTGGGTATAATGGAATACCCCCTATTTGCAATCCCTGTTTATAAGGAATGTTTATTGAATATGCAGGTCTATAAAAAATATCTAAAATAATGAAATATAGGAATTTGTGTTAATTACATTAAATTTAAGATTCGTTGAAAAAATTAAAGTATCTATGATATCCAGAAATAAATAATATAAGCAGTTAATATGTTCGAATTTTGAAATTTTTGTAAAAGTTACAGTTCTCTAAATATTAATAAAATTAAGAACTTATTTTATTTTTTTTGGATTATAAATAATATTTGTTAATTAAAATTTTATAAAAGTATAAAATCAATTATATACAATTGCGATTATAACTATGTGAGTTTGCTAAACTTCGAATATTCTTCATAGGATTAATCAATTTCATAGAAGTCTTCAATAAGATGATCAAGAATAATAGCATTTTATAAATTTTAATTTAAAAAAGATTTAACCAAGATAATTATTTTTTATTTATGTTAAATAAAAAACTCATATTTTAATAAAGTAAATTTTCAAAAATTAAATATTTTATCAAAAATTTGTAATTTTTTTCAATAAAATTATATTTTTGTAATCACCATAGGAAAACTAATGTCAAAGTGGCTTTCACGCCCCTTTTTTGCCACGCTTACAAAAAATTATTTGTTCTAAAATATATATGTAATACATGAATTAAGAATAGAAATTTAATTTTATTTCGAAAATGCATATTTCATTAAAAATAATAAAAAATTTTCAAGAAATTAGGTTTTAGAGTTTTAACATACAGTCTGTCTCAAACAAATCTTTATCACGTGGATTACATTTTAATAATCCATATGTTATTCAATTTTGAAAATTCTTTTAATATTTTATAGCAGAATAACTGTAATTTCATAGAATAACAATCATATTTTATATATTATCATGGTACGTTTATAAAACACAAAATATTAGTTAATTTTAAATTTCAATTTACTTTGATTTCTTAAATTTTAATAAATTTGAGTTCATTTTTAAATTTATTACATTGATTTCTATTGGAAATTTCTTTAAAATTTGATCCTTAATATCAAGTTTACCATGATGATTTGACGAATTTGTTTATACTTTTTAAAAATTACATTTATTCAACTAAAAATCACTGAAATAATTTTTAAAAGTGAATAAAATATTAGTAGTTAAAATCTAAATCGCGCGATAAAGATTTGATTGAGACTGACTGTATATAATATAAGAAATATCACTTGTATCAAAAATCTATCTATATATTTGAGATCAAGATAAATTTTTTTCCGAAATAATTTATTACATTAATATTTTAGAACAAAATTTTATTTGAAGGTTTGCCCAAAAAGTTAAAGTGGAAGCCACTTTGAAATTACAATATTTTACTTTTGCAATGATGATCATTAAAATATATTTTTATTAAAAAAAATTAAAAAATATTTGTTAAAATATTTAAATTTTATTTATTTTTTCATTAAAATTTTAGTTTTTCATTTAACATCAATAAAAAATACTTATATTGGTTCAATTTTTTTCAAATTTCTAATTTATAAAAAAACATTATCCTTGATCATAATATAGAAAACCGCTTTAAAATCTATTGATTCAATGAAAACTACTCGAGGTTTAGCGACCTCACATTATTTTGATCGCGAGTGTATAAAGTTTAAATTGAATCCTTATCTGTTTTGCATTTTCGGTTTCATAGTAGTTTGGTTTAAGTTTTGATAGATTAAATATTCAAAATTATTTTTATCATTAATTAGATGATAATAAATTTGACTCATTAAAACAAATCATATTCAATATTCAAAGGCTTTCCTTAATAATAAACAATTCCTTTATTAAAAAATTATCAGTATAATATAAATTCATACAAAGATTAGGTTTTATCACTAAGTAAAGAGAATTTTTATATACCATCATCGCAAAAAAATATGGGAATTCAACTCGAAATGGAAACACCAATTTTACTAGGTTATATTTGGAATTTTCAAAACAATTTTTAATGATTTAATAGGTAATTATTCTTGTTTGTAAATTATATAAAAAATTGAGAATCACCAAGCAATTTATAAATTTTCTTATTTTTTAAAAGGTAAGGCAAAAATCAATAAAAAAATTTACAAATAGACCCATCATTCTTTGATCGTTTAAGATTTTCTAAAATTATCTTGTACAGAAATGAAATTAAAAAAAAGGTTTTTCTAAAATTTTTATTTAGAAAAACTAGCTTAATATGAGATCGTAAAAAGTGTCATTTTGTATGCCTTACTAAAAATTTAAAAAAACAAACAAAAAACAAGATAATTAAGTTTTGAAAAATTGTAAATTAACCTAGATAAAATTTTCTAAATTTTAAGAACATTATGCCATTTGGTATTGTGATTAAGACCTTGGATTTGATATTTTTTTCGATGACCCATGATGACCTCCTACTAAACTTAGATTAAAATGAAAATCGATGCGTACAATTTTTAAAAAAAAATTAAAATGTCAATTTCTTAATCATTGGGTCTATGGGAGAAATCGCAAATTTGAGCCGCTAGATGACTGTGATCCCACCACTCAAATCAAATGAAAATTTTCAATTCAAAAGATATGGACAAAAGACAAGCTTTAGCTTTGCGAAATTAAGAAACAAATTTTGTTTGACCTCTAGAACGCGTCAAAAATTTTGTAACTTTTGAAGGAAATTTTGTTGGAAATGGGTTTCAATCGATGCATTGGTATGAAAATCATGATAATTACTGATAACAAACATTTAACCCCGCAGGAGCGCAAGATGATTAAAATTCGATGAAAATCGAAAATTTTGTTACTGATATTATATAATACTATTTATTCGAAATGACAAGATGTTGTCCCATATGTTATCAAAGGTGATGAATCAAAATACGTTATTGAAATTCGTAAGAAAAATCACAAATAGTTAAGTTTTAAATCAATTTGCAAATTATTTAAATTTTAATTTTATATGATCATATATTAAATTAAAGGTAAATTATTGTTGTTTAAAATTGATTCAAACATTTTAGCATTAAATTTAGCAAAAACATCTTACAGAAAAACATAAAAGATTAAACGAGCAGCTTCGACGTCCCAAGTTCTTAAAGTTCAAAGAAATATATTATTTTATCTGTATTATAATAATTTAAATTTTAGTTATATTCAATTATATTTATTTTAAAATTTTTTCTATGAATATACAATAAATTTAAAATAAAACTAATTAAAAATAAATGTTTATAAAATCATAAATAAATAAAATAAAATAAAAACATTTGATTAGTTTTAAAATAATATTTTCTGTTAGAAGATTATAAAAAAAATAGATATCTTAAGCCAATTCACAGATTTTTGGCATTAGTTTCGGTTTATATTTAAACACAAATCAATTAATAAGTAAATAATTGTTTGAAATTAATATTTAATAATTAACTCATTTCAGAGAATTTCAATGTTTACGATATTTTGAGCCAAATATAAGAGTCGGTCGAAACTAATTTAATTTTTTTGGCACAGAATGAAATGTCGTCTTAATATGCAGTTGTCTTAAATTTCCTACGACGTCTGAAATTACCCGACAACGGCTTCAGTCATTTCTGAGTTATAATCATCTCCAGACTTATTGTCGACCTCTTCGGTCACTACTTTTTTGGGATTTCAGATGATTTCAAAATTTAATATAAATTCTCAAAAATATTCATTAATTTTTATTAAAAAAATAAATAAATATCACCGTTTGTTGTATTTTAAAATACAGTTGAGAACCAATAGAAGTAACGTCACATAAAACAGAAATAATATTTTTGAAATAAAAAAATATTATAAAACAGGACAAGAGGGTGAAAAGTTTAATAAAGTGTGATCATTTTATAACTTGTGTTCAAAGGTCACTTTAAGGTTTTATGGATTAAAAACGTCTATCAATTTATCATAGGGGTTTTTATCTGATTACTTATCAGTTATAAGTATTTTGAAATTGTTTTATAAATTAATATCCGTTATTGATTTCTAAACTTTAAAATTACTCTCCAAACACAAGTTATAAAATGATCACACTTTATTTATTGTAAAAAAATCTATAAATTTGTAGGCAATAAATATTAAAATATTAGTCTTTTAGCTATCAAATAGATTTATCTGACTCTATCTTAAAATTTATGACCATAACTATTGAACGATTTCCAGATTTGAGTCATAACATTGATTTTAGAGCTAAAATATGAATCAAATTAAAGCATTTTTTATTAGTTTAAAAGGTTTTGCTTTCATTTAAATCAAAATTTAAGGATTTATTATACAATACCAGTGAAAACATTGTTTCAAATAAATCAGATAATTTAGTTGCCCTTAGAATCAATTTAAAGAAATGAATATTATTTTTATTACTTTAAAAAAATAAAATAAATTCAGTGAACGTTATTTGTTTTCAAAATCAGAGTAAATCCTAAATTCGTTAATTGAGTTTTGAGACTAATTAACAAATAAATTATAATTTAGACTAACTTTACGTTTTACCACCGCTGAACACATCAAAAATAGTTTTCCAGAAATTAATCTTTAATTTAAAACAAAAAATTAATTAATTTATTACATTAATTGTGTTTAAAACTGATCTAAAAATGATTAAAAAAAATTGTTACATACGAATAGTGTTGACATCAGATGAATGAACGCTAATTGTGTTTAAGCGCCTAAACTTTAAAAGTTTTTAATGAATTGAATAAAGAGGGCAATAGTTCTGCTTTTATTTAAGTGTTAATTTGTAAATTAAAAGTTATTAATAATTGGGTTTTAATGAATTTTAAAAGTCCATTCGTTAATTGCATCATTAGTTAATTGAATTTCATATTAATCTCTAATTTACTTTAAATTAAATATTATCTAGAACTTTGAAAAAAATTTTTAAATAAAATATTATATTTAGTTAAAAATAAGGGAATTTGTTTTAATGACATTAAAGTACGTGTCTATGGAAAAAATAGCACTAAATTCAAAACCGATATCTATTCATCCGAGAAGATAATATGTATGAATATTGAAATTTATTTAAAAGTTGCAGTGCTTTAAATATTAAATAATAAAGAAATTATTTTAATATTTTTAGTTTTATTAATAGATATTTGTTAATTAAAGTTTACCCTCTAATTTCTTTATTAAAATTTTCGATAACTTTATTAAAAATCTAAAATTTATTAAACAAAGAAAAATTATTTTTTGGTTTAATTGATTTAAAATGAAAAAATTTCTAAATCTATATACAAATTATGTTAAGTAAAATTAAAAATATTTTATTTTTAAAAAGAATTTAGAATTTATTTCAAAATATTTTTTAAATTGTTCCCTTATTTTACGTTATAAATAATTTTTATTAGAAAAAATTCTTTTTCATGTTTTAAAATTTCCTAATAACAAGAACAGTTATTTGCTTAAAATAATTAAATAAAGTATTAATTTTAATTATAAATTAAAAATTTGTGACAATTTGTATCAAAGATAACGTATTAAACTTGAAAACCGAATAATATAACTCAAACATCAATTATCACAGAAGGAAAAAATTATTTTTAAAAAATAATTAGAATAATAAAGCGTTGGTAGTAGTTAAATACATTAACTATTATTATTTCTAACTAATATTTCTAAAGATAAATAATTTATTAGTTTTAAATTTCCAATTTTTTAAAATTAAATCAAAATAATTGTAAAATCATTTTCAAATTATTATAATATTAAAAATTAAAAAATTATTATTTATTTTATATGTAAATATGTTCTTGAAGATTGATTTTTTATGAAACGATTATTATTAAAATAAAATTTATATTTTTCATTGAAAACTATTTTATTCTAATATAAAAATAAGCTTGTAGTGATTAGTTAAACAACGAAATATTTTTATATTAAACTCTAATTTACTTTAAATAAAATGATATCTAAAACACTGAATAAATAATTAAAAATTTGTATATTTTTAAAACAAAATATTTTTAATTCAAAAAATTTTATTTTATATTATTTCAATATTTGATTATAATAAGAAGAGCTATTTGCAGAACAACTTAAATAAATCCCCTTTAAATAAATTTTGTAAATTATACCGTAAAATTTGCAAATTTTTTAATAAGTTATCCTGTTCAAATTGAATTTTTTAAGAAATAAAACGTTAAAAATTTCAAATCATTGTATGACTGAAATTGAAATCTTGTATAAAAATGAAGTCATTTCTCAATTTGAACATTACATTCAGTTTTCTATTGATTTGAATATACTCGTAACTCTCCTATCTTGAATCGGTTGGGACAAGGATTTTGAATTCAAGATAGGAATAAATCAAGATAGTAAAGTGACCAAAAATATATTATTTAATGAATAATACGTATAATATTAAGATTAATATGAATTAATTAACAAATTTAATTATATTTATTGCTTATAATTAACACTTAATTAATTTGTTTCAAATTTCTTTAAAAAGGAATTTTGCAATGAAAATGTTATTCGTATTTTTGTTAAAAGCTTCAATTCAATCTGTAGTTTAAGAAAAATTCAAGTTAAGAGATGCATACAATAGGGACTGACTTTTGGATTCAAGATTCAAATTAGAAGGCTCAAGATAGGCGAGAAATTTTAATAGGGTTTCTATGGGTTCGAATCGGCTCTTAAAAAATAATTCAAGATAGACCTAAATTCAAGATACGAGAGTTCAAGATAGGAGAGTTAACAGTATATGATATCAACAAACAGTTTTATTTTTGAAAATATATTTATAATTTAGAAATTATTTTAAATAAATAGTTTTATGTGAAAAATTTTGTTAAATAATTGAACTGAATATGTTTTAATTGAATATAATAATACTTGATAATTTGGTAAATTATAATATGTCTCTGCTTTATTCTGAACATTATTTTTGTTAACAAACTTGCTTTTATTAACTATTAATAATAGTATTGTTATAATTTATAAAGTAAGTTTATTGATTTTTCTGTTTTATAAAGATTAATCTAAAATATTAAAAAAGAAAATTTGTGGTTATGACATTAAAGTTTATGATCCTTTAATAAATTCATCATTTCACGGTCCACTAATTATTTATATGAGATGTAGATATGCAGACATGTAAATAGGGAGTGGACTTTAAGTAACAGCACTTCATTTGACATCATATGACGTTTGATTCAATTCAAAATATTAGTGACATTGAATCATAATTTTTGGTCTACAACTGAATACAATGTGCACTATGAATAAAAAAAAATATTCCCTAAAATTATTGTTAT
>JAQFZM010001867.1:0-15910 GCA_034695785.1 Galumna obvia | reverse complement strand
CTAACTAATTAACAAAAATTGAATTCATTTAATAATAATTATATTTTTAAACATTGAGTGAGGAATGACTGAAAATCAATATAAATAATTTTAGGAAATGAACACAAGTTTAGAAATTAATACAAATTATAAAATGAATATAAGTTTAGTCCTGAATATGAGTTTAGTTATGGATATAAGTTTAGTCATATGAGAGAAAGGGGGAGTATACATTTGATCCCTTACAATGGTAAATTTGTATATAATTTGGTAAAACAATTTTTATAATTTATTTAAATATAGATTATAAATAAATGTTTATAAATGTAAATAAGAGTAAATAGTAGTTAACAATAGATAATTCTCTTTAAATAATTTTTACCGAATTTTTAGTTAACTGTAATTTTGTCTTTAAATAATTTTGAAATTAAACAGTAGTTTAATTTTATTTCATATTGCTAAAAATCATCTAATCCATTTCATATTTATTATTTTACCTTAATTATTCTTATCTTTACTTATTCAAACTTGCTTTGCAAATTAAAATAAGTTCAATAATATTTTATTTTTTAAATTTATCCATTATTTATAAATGGATTTAGGAACTGAAACAATGGTGATTTTGCTCAAATATTTGGAATAGATTTGTGTTATTAAAATAATTAGTAATAGTGACCAAAAATTTGAATATTAAAATAGAAATGAAATTAAAAGTATTTACAAAACGTATATTTTCTATTTAGTCCGAATCTACAGTCTGTCCAAGAGATTCGTACCATAAAATTAGACTAGTAACTTTATTTAATTATGACTCGAAGAATAGTAATGATAAGAAGCAAACTTTTGTACAATTAATTAGTTTAATAGTTAGTGTGTCGACCTTCATTATTAATGGCCTGGGTAATGCGCTTTGGGAAAGAGTGGACAAGTTTTTTTAAATACTCGGCCGAAAAGGATTTCCACTTTTTCTGAACTCTTGCTATTAGTTCTTCGCGTGTTTTGGGAAATGGTTTTTCGAGTACTGATTCTTGAAGTTCTTTCCACAAATGTTCTAAAACATTGAAGTCGGGTGAGTTTCCGGGCCAGAAGTCTTTAGTCCACGAGTTTGGAAAAGTAGCCTCAATTTTAGTTATTACTGGCCTAACACAGTGGGCGGGGGCGGAGTCTTGCATAAATGTGCAAGATTTTTTATTGCGGATTAACTCCTTGTTATGGAAGGCATTCAAATAAATCGGAAGTATTTTGTTTTCGTAGACCTGTCCGGTGATAGTCTCGCCTTTAGGACAAACATAGAGTTCTGTCACTCCATTTGCAGTCATTCCTCCCGCGACCATAATTTTTAGCGGGAATTTTGGTATTTGAATGACAGGAACCTTATCTTTTGTGGCTCTTATTCTTGTTATTTGAGAATTGGGTTTCGGATTTAATTGAATTATCGATTCGTCGGTCCAAATGACGTTTTCCCGAAGTCTCTTCCCGTAATTGTTGTCTTCACAAAACCCTTGCATTTGGACATTAAGAGCAAAGTCTAAGCGGTCTCTGATATTCTTTTCACTCAATAAGGGTTTCCTCTTTAATCTTCGAGCAATTCGACCCCAATTTGTGGACTTTACGTAATTTTGTACTAAACTTTTAGAAATCGATTTTTTGCGGTTTTTGTAGTTTTCACTAAAATTGAGTACTTTTGCACATTTGCGAACCGAAGCGCCTATTCTTTCCTTCATATGACCTGTTATTGTCCTCTTTGTGTTTGGGGTTAATTTTGTGGCCATTTTGGTATTAAAGTGATGTGAAATACTTTCGGCGTCGGCCCACTTTATGGCCGTTTTGTAAGTGATGTCCAACTTTTTAGAGATTTGATACGGAGTTAAACCACTCTTCCTAAGCGTTTTAATTTTAATTCTCATCACTATTCTTGGAGAGGACATAATCATAGGTAACGATTGATACCACACTTTATAAGATATTGTTTACAATTTGTTTGTAATTAACAAAATAAGTGACGCAAAGCACTAAATTTAGGGGTGTTGTACAAATCTCCTGGACAGAGTGTATGTCTATATTATATTTAAAAGATTGTTTTATGTTTCTTATTAAAATTTAATAGATAAAAATCATCATGATAAATTTTAACAGATACTTATGAAAGCTTAAACTATTTCAATGACTAACATTAATCTGAAAATTGTACTCAAAAGTAGACTTTAATATAAATTTATTGATTATATGAAATCATTATTTATTGAAATTTTAAGCATGCCCCATTTGAAAATTATACAAAAGACTTAGACCGATATCAAATATATCCCTAAAAGTTTCCCAATTTCTTGTTTTTATAATAAAAAAGAAAAATACTGTCAAACATTTTACTTAAATTAATAATAAATAATAATTTTCGTTGCTTTTAATCTCTTTATAGACATCTTATAGAATAGAAGTGGAAAATGACATATATCTAAAAAGGTCTCCGAAATGTATTGGCTATCGATTATTCATTAGTAGACTCCTGGAAAGTGTATCGACAAGTGAATTCAAAAAATATTTGTTAGGTTTGTCTGAATATTGAAAAAATAAATCCGAATTTATTGATAAAATTCCCAAAACTATGAGTTTTCATAACATTTTTTGTTGATATATTTTTGATACATTTTTGTCGGAAAAAATCAATTCATTTTTAAAGTGAATCCAATTTCTTATAAGAAAATAATAATTCAAAAAAGAATATCGAATTTGTTTTCTGCACCAATAACTAGAAAAAAATTCAATGTTGATCTTGGTGATTTTCCATATAATGATTGTGTAAGTTGTTTTCATCAAAATATTAATCAAAATTTAAATTTTATTATAAATTATGTAAATAACTTTTTTTGTAAGTTATTTTGTATAGTTTTTTTAATGACTACAATCTAATAAATTTATTTAATATCTTGATATAATTTAATGATTTCTAAAAGAGTAAACAAATATTTTTCAAATATAAATGAAATTAATTGAAAAATAATTTAAAATAAAATATTTTGATTTTTTTTGGCAAATGTTTGAATTTTTTGTTGTAAACATGTAATTTTTAATATTTTCTCTTGATAATTATTAAAATTTCAAGCAAAAATGTTTGTTTTTGTTTAAATTGGATCTAATATTTTACTAGGTAAATTTAATTTTGTTATCAATTTTAGACCTAAAATTATTTTCTACAAAACATATTCCAAGAACTTTTAATATTTTTGTAAACAATATTGACATTATGAAAATTGATTAAAACTTTTTCAAAAAACAAATTTTCTTGCTAAAGTAACAAAAATTAATTATTGGAATATTTAATTAAACATTAATTTTAATATAATTGGGATAAAAATATTTTGATAATTTTTTATAAATATTTTTTAACGCCTTTTTTGATTGAAGGAAAACTAATGTATTTATTGCCAAGGTAGACTCAAATTAAATAAAATAGCCATTAGTAACCAAATTTTTTTGATTAAAATTTATAATTCTAAATAAATATGCTCAAGTTAAAAAAATTTTATTTTAAAAATACATTGAAAATAATATTTATTTAAATAGGTAATTCTTAAATAGTCGACTTTGATAAGAAAATTAATCAAGGTGTTTAAATATTTCAAATATTCTTAAATTTTCGTAAAAAAATGAAAAATATATTTTTAAACTAGAAAAATTATCTAAGGAATTTAAATGTATATTTAAGACAAAATAACACTGTGCATAAAATCTTTAATTGAAAATTCCAGGATCCAATTAATTTTCAAATGTTGTACATATAGAAAACAGTTGAAAATAAACATTTGCCTTGTTGAGATTTTGGTAGTTATGCGAAGACATATTAAAAATATATTTAAGAACTGTAAAATATATAACAATTCATAAAAGTTTGAGCACAACTAGATATTTATCACTAACCGTGATACTTAAATTATTAAAAATTATTAATAATTATGAACAAATTATAATTTGTTTCGAGAGTCAACTGCTCTCCTCATCAGCATAAATGCCTACAATAAGGCATCAAATGATGTCGTCCAGCACTGCAAACGAAATACAGTCAAAATGAAGAGCGGGTCAAATATCAGCAATAGTTTACTTTAAAAACTCAAATTGTAATAAATTGTTTATTTGTAGTTAAACTTTTAAAAGGAAATCAAAATAAGACAAAAAGAGTGATTAATATGAATACATAAAAACTTTGATATCAAATAACAATTTTTTAACTGAAATTTAATTTTAAAATATTCAATAAAGTAAACAAAATTACTAGAGATATACAGATCCCACAGAATTCATTTTTAATATGTCTTCGCATAACTACCAAAATCTCAACAAGTTTTCATTTATTTGAAACAAATATTTATAAAGGCTTTGAATTTCGTTAATCAATATATTATTAAAAATTCATTTCAATATTAATCTCTCTATTTGTGGACTAATTTATGCCTATATTTAAAATTATTTTGATTAATTAATTTTTCTTTATTAATCAATAACCTTGAAAATTATTAAAATGATTTATTTGGTAACATTATTTCGATCATTAATTAGACTTTTATTGGAAATATTAAAACTACTCTTTTGGGTACTTTTGAATGCAATGAATAAAATTATAATTACATTTAAATATTTATTAATAAAGTTTTTAATAAAAGCCTTACAAATAGTTAAGAGTCTCTCATTTTTAGGACTGACTTATACCGCAATTTTAGTCACTTTAGAGTACTTTCAGTTTCCGTATGTCTTCAAACTTAAAGTCGAGAATAATATCAATGGCTTTGAATTACCGCCGATTAGTTTCTGTACTGAAAATAATATTTTGTTTAACAAAAATAAAATAATATCTTATTTTAAATTAAGAGAGGAATACAAATTTCAATATATAGGAGCAAGAGTAAAGGCTTTTCAAAGTTTTCAAACAAATTGTGAATCGTATGAGAAATTTATTAATAATTTATTATCTAATAAGTGGCCGGTGGAAGAACAAGGGGAAAATTATAAGCAAGATAAAAAAGAAAATCTAGATTGGGAAGCTTGTGTCAATCGAATAAATAACTATCTTGGTAGCTTTAGAGTAGAATATTTTAATTTGATTATTGACAAGTTTATAAAATATTATTTTAATTATACAGTATTGAGAAAATTAATGATTACTGCGAATGAAATAATTAAGTTTTCAGTTAAATATAGTTCACATTTGGGTTCAAATGAATCTCAGATACAAAACTCAACTGATTTTCAAGTATTGGAAAGTATTTATGGAAATCAAGATTTTGGAATTTGTTTTACATATTTTAGTTCAAATAAAACAATTATTCTAAGAGAAGACGATTACATTGAATTAACTCTTAATTATGAAAATTTCGATAAATTTCTATCGTATTTATATATACAAAATAATGACTTATACGGATATTATGATAAATCATTTTATATTTATCTCACTATACATCAGAGGACTAATAATTTCAACATAAATAAACAAAATTCAATTAAAATAAGTGGCGCCGGTTTAGAAGGAAAGATACAAATTTCAAAGACTGTAGTGAATTTTCTTTCCACTCCATATATGGATAGATGTGTTACTTATGGTAAGTGAATAAATTATCGAATTTTTATTTCCCAAATTATTACAATTACTGTAGAACTTCTACAGGGTGGTGCATAAATGCTTATACACTCATAGAGAGGGCATAGAATTAAAATCCATTAAACTTTTAATCCTTAAGCTACTGCTATCTTATCGGTCGCGTATAAGCATTTTTGCCCCACTCTGTATAATTAAAACCAAGTAGGTTTATAGATAATAGATCAAGATATATTTCTTTAATTTAGAGATAATTCTCATCATAAAATTATTATTATATAAGCCATTAGGGCCGAGATTTAGATGTTTTTAATTATAGAAATTAGATTATATAAAATATTTTAAATTAAATTGATAACATGAACGTTTTAGCAATATATTTCTAATCAACATAATAAAATTTAAATTGATTTTCAGAATATTCAAGTTGGTATTTTTGTAAACAAAAATGCATTGAAAACCAATATTTCCAAAGATATATGTGTTTACCGAATCCATTTACTTTTACTAACTTTATTTTATTAAATTCGAGTCAAACCCAGAGAAAGATTTGCAATAAAAATCAAATGAAAAATATTACTGAAATCGACTCTAAATATTGTAGTAATTTTTGTATTAAAGATTGTAAGCAAATATATTTTAATAATCGTTTTGAAAATTCATTAGTTCTAAAAAGAAACGAAACTAAAATTTATATAAAATATAATAATTTTGTCGAATTTCAATATATTTGTGAAATGAAATACACTTTTGTTGACTATATATCAAATATTGGCGGACTTTTTGGACTTTGGGTTGGAATGGCTTTCATTGATTTGAGTGAAATTTTTAATTATTTATTAATTAAAGTTAAAATTATATTAATATTTTATATAAACATAAAATTAGTCTTTCAATGGATAAAAACAAAGATATTATTAAAACTCTTATATTCTAATATATTATTGATATTAACTCGATTAGAAAGAGTTAACTGGAAATTATTATTTAAAATAATATCTATACCACTAATTATGTATCAAATGATAGAATTAATAACAAATTATCTTCAATACAATACATTAGTGTCCGTCGAATGGCAAGAATATAGAGATTCTAATAATCACTTCAAAAATGATTCCTTTCCTGCGATTACTGTTTGTTCTGAAAATATATTTGAAAGATATCTATTAGACACAACTCTTCAACAAAATTATAAAGAATTCATATCTTTATTTTCATCTAATTATAGAATATTTAATAATAAAAATAATGGAAAATTATATATAAATGATTATTTAGAACAATATCAATTAGTTACAAATGACACAATCAAACAATATATTCAATATAAAATTTCTCAAAAAAAATTTTATCATTTATTTTTAAATATGAATAATAGTAAAGAATTTCTCAAAATATTACAAAACATTAATAATAAAACTATTAATGATTTTAACGGGATTAACTTAGAATTTGAATATTATCAAGCTAGTATATTTTGTGCAAAATTTGAAGATAAATCTGAAAACTGCAATAAATTCATTAAAATATTTGTCTCAATATTAGGAAAGTGTCAAACAAATAGTTTAAAAATAATTAAATCTAGTTCAAATTTTTATGAAACCAGCACATTTGTAACAATTTTTGATATAAGTAACTACAGATATAAGAAAAGTACATTTCCGTTTCAAATTATAAAAAATAAATATTATATTCATGATTCAAGATATTATCCTGATGAATTGATAGAGGAAATTCAAATAAACGATAACACTTTTTTAAATGAAATTTTTGTCGTATATTTAAAGAAAATTTCATTTAGAAAATTACCAAAACCTTATGACACGAATTGTCGAGAATACGGAAAAAGTAATCGCTTTGAGTGTCTCAACGATTGTTATCGTAAGGGATATGAAAAACAATGGAATTGTATTCCAAACGATAATCATTTAAATACTATTCTATTAATCAATCAAACATTTGAACCAAAACTCAGTTTCTGTTATAAAACTAAAAATGAAATAAAGTCAATGAATAAACTTCTTAGAAGAAATTGTTATATATTATGTCCTGAGTCTTGTGTTAGCATAATATATCAAATTAAAGATATCCAAGGAAATCAAATAGTCAAACTTGGTATTAAAAAAAGTCGTAGACAAATAAATTTTAAAATAAATGATAATGATTATATTGAATACAAATTTGATGTGAAATTACATTTTATTGGTTTAATCATTGGTTTAACAAATATTCTTAATCTTTGGCATGGAATCACATTTTCAGATGTAATGATTATTATTTCATTAATTATAATAAAATTATCCACTCGTTTCACAACTATAATAAATCATTATCAAATAAACAAAATTGGTCAATATTTACTATCTACTATTAGGGTGAGTTTTGATAAATATTTAATCCCATCGAAGTTTTAAATTTTATTTTTCATATAATTATTCTCCTTTTATGTTTTTGACTAATGAGTTTATCAAATGTTTATAAAATTAATATAACTTATATTATATTATACTATTATATTATACTTATATTAACTTATATTATATAAGTCAAATAAATAATTCAGAAATACTAGAAAGATAAACTAAATTTGAGGGCAAAGTCATAATCACTAGATTTACGAGCATTTATTAAAATGAATTATTATTAAAGTAAATGTTATATTTTGCTTATTTTCTGAATTTTTCCTCAATCGATAAATTTGTTGTTGACACATTCTCTCTATTTTTAAAAAAATAAATCAACCACCTCTATTTGGCAGTAATAGTAATTATTTGCATAAGCATTCCAGGATTTTCAAATTGGTGATAGTTAATTTAGAATATAAAGATATGGACATAATTACGTTCCTTAGAATAAACCTTGATAACTTTTGAAAAGCTAAATGGATTTTCAAGCGGTTTTCACTAAAACGATCTAGAATGAGTGAACATTTGAAAAATATAAAATAAATTGCTTTCATCAGAGTAAATTTTTTTTGATAAATAAATAAATAGGTGATATTTTAATGAAAATTATAAATTTATCTATATTTATATTTAACTAGTAGGTTTTCATGAAAAAACAATATATTTATTATCATCATTAGAAAAGATAGATATTGTAATGTTCAAATGACCTCCACGCCTCCTTTTTTGGCCATGCCTTCAAAAATATTTTTATCATAATTTCTTAATATTATGCATGATTTCGGGGTAAAATTTTACGCTCATCTCGAATAACCAATTTGATTCTAAATACAATTGATAATTTTCAAGTTATTTATATATGTCTTTAAAACATAAAAGCTTAATTTATTTACAATTATTTCCCGATGAAATGATTATTTTCAAAATCAGCGTAAAATTATACTACGAAATCATGTATTATATTTATAAATTTTCAAAAAAATATTTTATAATGCGTGGCCAAAATAGTGGGGGTGGAGTTGAACATCACAATATTTTTCCTTTCTTATAAATATTATAAAATAATAGTTGTTTTTCAAAAAGCTACAAGCTAAATAAATATAAATATAGATCCTATATTTCATTAAAACTTAACCTTTTGGTTTAACATCAAACAAAATGCATTTATCTTGATGAAAGTCAATTCATTTTATGAATTTTAAAGGACCAATTATTTTAGATCATTTTAATGAAAACCCCTTGAAAATCCATTAAGTAATTCACAGGTTATAGAGGTTTATTCTAATGAACATAAATGTATATAATCTATTAAAGTCTAGAGGTTCACCTTGTGTTTGTAATGAGATGAGGAAAATATTACTCTCTGAGTTCCATCCATTTGTTTGTATCTCTTTGGTGATTATCGTATATTATATCTTTTTAATTTAGCTTTAATTAATCTTTTTAATATATTCATTTACCAAAAAATTTATTTTTGAATAATTGAGATTAGGGGGAGACAGGTTAGGGGAAACTATGCTCTCTCGCTCTATCCCTCCCTCGCTCTCTCTTCCTCCTTCTCCCTCCCTATCTCTCCCTCCCTATCTCTCCCTCCTTCTCTCTCTCTCCCTATCTGTCTGTCTGTCTGTCTGTCTCTCTCTCTCTCTCATATCATTATATCATATAATCATAATCTGAAATTATCATACAATTTTAACCTAACCTGGTATAATAATCTAATTATAACTAATATAAACTGCATTTATAAATAAATTCATCTAGAAATAAATATGTATCTAACATATTTTTTAAATTTTACTTTCTCAAATTAGTATATTAATTAAAATTTCATATTCCAGATAATTATAAAAATTCTTCTGACAGCAGCACTTTTTAGGGAAATCATTATTATATCGAAATCGTATTTTAATTTCGAGAAATGTATTAGAATTGATATCAAAATCAATTCAAAATTAGATTTCATAATTCATTTAAAAATTGAAGAAAAATCATTAACCGAGAAATGCATTCCGAATAATTTCCCATGTAATCAAAGCATCTTAATGATAGTCGATGAATTAGCAAGGTGCAATTTTACCAAAGATAATTTATTTCAGAATAAAACACTGATTAACAATAAAATAGTTAATAAAGAAAATAAACAAGTCAAACTGAAAAAAAGGGAAATATCTTATATTTTTGATAGAAGGCTAAGCAAAAATAATAAAAAAATTTGTGATGGAATTATATATTTGGAAAATTCATTTGAATTTAAGAATTTTGATAAAAATGCTGACTATTTATTTACTTATATTAATAAAAGGGATTCCAAAGATTTTTATAATTTACGTGAAATTAAACTTAGTTCAGGTGATTCTTTTAAATATGCGATGCAAGGATATGAATTGGTATCATTTACAAATAATTATACCATTTTATTGGAGAAGAGTGTTCACAAATATTTGAGTCCACCGCACGGCGAATGTCATGATTATAGTAAATACAAAATATTTAACTCAAATAATCAGTTCCAGTGTTTCCGTCGGTGTCTAAAACATTGGGCAAAGAATGTGTTTAAATGTAATCTTCTTTTAATCCATAATTCTATTCATGAATTTGATTTAACATCAAATGATTTACAAAATGATTGCAATTCAAGTATTCATCAAATGTTTGATAACTTTACACAAAAATATGATTTGAGAAACAAATGTTTAAAAATCTGTCCAAAAGATTGTGATTTCATTGAATTTAATTTTAGAATTATCAAGGAGGATTTAATACATAAAATAACAAAATATTTATTTAACGATTTTTATTGGGACACAACTAAACCATTATTTATTTATAAAGAAGAATCAGTTTTGTCATTCACTGATTATTTGTGTTATTGCGGAGGTCTAATCGGGTTGTGGTTTGGTATTAGTGCTATGGATGTCATTAGTTTTGCTACAAATATCAATAATTGGTTCAAAATATTAATTATCTTCAATAAAATGAAAACCATTTTCCTATGAAACAACTAATCATTTATTAATTTAAATTATTCTAAAAACAATTTTATAAATTATTTATTGAATTTAAGGAGTAATTATTGTTCTTAACATACATTTATTCACAAATAAATAATCAGAACTTTTATTTCGGCCCAAAGTTTTGGGGCAGAACTTATACCTTCTATGAGTCTTTGATTAGTAATGATTAGCAATTATTAGCATTGCTTAGATTATCAACCATTGATTATCTTATTCAACCTGAAGTTAAAATGTTTGAAACTCTGAGTATTTATTTAAATATCATGTTGTGAAATATATAAAGATAAAAAAATATATAATAATTAAAAAATATAGATAATAATCACGAATATTTTTTATTGAAGATTAAAACAATCATGATAAATAATTAAATTTAAAATTATCAAAAATTGTTAATAGAAAAAAATAATGTATTTGTTAATTTATTAAACTAAATGTCGATTATATAATTGAATATAATATTAAATAAAAATTGAGTGAACGAACGCATGAAAACTATAAGAGATACCTGCTTTATGCGTCAGTTCACTCAATTAGATAATCCTTTGTTGCTTAAAAAATGAAAAAAAAAATTAAATATGAATATTTTCATTGAATAGATTATAGATGCTAAAATGTGATTCCCAAGCTTGAAAAGCTGCTTGGTCTTCATTTGCTTTAATCAACTCAAGTTTAAATTATGAAAACATAATGTGATTAATAAATGAAACTTAACTTTATTACAAACAATAATATACTACAGAAAATTTAAACTTGAGTTGATTAAAGCAATTGAAGACCTCTACCAAGCAGCTTTTTAAGGTTTGGAATCATTTTTTAGCATCTATAGAATAGATGTTTTATATAAAAATATCATATCAAGGTGATTTTCAACAATGATTAATGTATTTAATCTAAATTGTTTTACTTCGTGACGGGTTTAACTCCAGGTCAAATAAGTTGCCAACGGTTTATTGAAAAACATTTTTATTTCACACAAAATCATTCAAATATTAACGTTTACAACAAGTGTTGAACACAATTAACAAAAGGAGAGTCGCAAGTATTTGGTTTGAAGTTTAAATCAGAACTGTAAAAACAGAAAAAAAACATATTTATAGTCATATGATAATTAGTTTTGGCGATAAACTTTAGGTGTGAATCTGAGCCAATGTTAGGATCGTATTTACAGTGAATAATAGAACTGTCTCAACTTAACTAAGAAGTACAGTGCGTCTAGATAATATAATTATAAAAATTTTTGGCGTCCCATCTTTAGAAAACTAAATATAATTAAATTAAATTTAGAGTTTGAAAGCTTGAAGCAACGTGGTAAAGCACTAAATATATATTCAAATTGAACATGAGTATATTAAGGGAAGACAGACAAACTAACGGATTCAGCTGTGTAGTATATATCATAAAAAGTACCAAATGTTTTCAGTCAAAATATTCATTCATAAAGTACAATAAAATTTTATATTTTATTCTTCTTCACTATCAGAACAATATTCAACAGGTTTTTTTTACAATATTTTTAAAATAATTTTTATAAAAATCAATATTAACAGCTTGTAAAACTCCATATAAAGATTCGATATCAGCTTTTTTCTCATCAGTTATACCTTTATTTCAAATAAAATAATCACAATTTATAGTTACATCACAAAATGAAAATTGATCTAGATTATCACAATTTCTTACAAGATTAAAATTATTAGATATAGAATTAGTGTAATCACAAAATGCATTAATATCACCAGATAGAAAATAATGGAAATTTACAATTTTCATGACCTTGATTGATTTCAAAGTTTTAAATTTTTTTTCAATAAAATAATTAGCTAAATATTTATCAAAATTATATACCTTGGCTTCTAAAACTGTAAATTTAGGACTATTATTATAATATTCAAGATATTTTAAAAAATATTCAACTTTTTCAACTTTATTAGTGCTAGTTGACATGTGCTTAAAATTTTTATCACAAATTGAAAAAGAGTGACCTACTACTGGGAATAAATGAGTAATTTTAACTTTAAATTTAATTGATAAAAAAGATATAAACTTCATAACTGTCCAATTTTTATTTTGTGCAACTGTATTATCAGATATGTAAGCAATTTCTTTATTAACTAGATAATTTTGATTATTAAGAATTTCAATAACCTTATAAAGATTAGAGCATACACTATTTGAATTTTTTTGGCTGGTTCCTTCTAAATTATAAAATATAAATGAATTAAAATTATGAACATGTACATTAAATACATATAATAATAATTGTCTTTTATAAAATACACTACTATTGTTTAATCTAGGTAAAGGCCTGTTAGCAGAGTAATCAAATTCAATAACTATTAAATTTTCATTCTTCAAAATATCTTGTTTTAATTTAAAATAACCTGATTTATTATTAATATGACTAATATAAACTTGGTCATTTGAGAACTGTAAATTATCCCCATATTTAACTTCCATTTCACAACATAAATCACATCGATCAGACCTTGGTTTTTTAAATTTAATATGACTATAATTATCTTTGAAATGCCTTATAAATGTTTTCAAATTAAAGTTAACAACTAAATTTCTACTTGATAAAAATAATTTACATTCTTCAAATAATTTAACATAACTTAAATCTATATTACAAAAATAAAGTTTTTTAGATTTAGTATAATGTGATGGTACAGTTGGAATTAAATTTATATATTGCTCAAAAGTATCTTTATCAATTTTAGACGATTTAGTATTGATTCTACCTCTATTATCTCTTAGATTAATATTATTAGTTAACTTATTCTTAAATGTTCGTAACCTCGTTTCAGATATTTGAAATAGTTTAGTCAAAAATATCAGGCAAACCTTAACTTCACTATTATCTTTGCATTTTTAAATAATAATCCCAGGTAGGTTTTGATGAGTCTCTTTTTCTCATGCAACCTCCAAGATAACGGTTTTGATTTTCTTCATTCGCTAAGTTCCAAAAACTATTAAAAATAAATTATATTATAATCAAAGCCTTTATTTGTAAAATAATTTTAACAAAATATGTATAAATGAACCAAAATATAGATTTTTTCATATAATTCAAAATTTGTCCAAGTAGGGTGTGTTGGTAATAATCTTGGTTAATCATTGAATAATTTTGATGGAAATAAACTAGATGAAAATAAATGTTAACTTACTCTTAAAAAATGAAATTTTGTTCAATCTCTGATAAATTTGTACAACTTTTCACACAACATTCATTCATTTTTTTGAATGTTTTACCAGAAATATCTTGGTTTTTTCTATTCTTATACGAATTACCCTAGAAAAATTTATTAATTTTATCTAGATAATTTAATTAGCATGCTTACCGATTGTTTAAGTAATTTATTAATTGTTTTCTTATTAATTTTACTACTTTTTCTTTTTTCTCCTGTTTGTTTATTAATTAATATTTCACTCAAGATTTTTCTGTTATCATTTAAAGTTACACTTTTAACATTATTAATTGAAAAAGACTCATTCATATTAGTAATTAATTAAATACAATTAGTAAAATAAATTTAAAAAAATAATTGCACTGAATTTTGGCGGAATATTAGCTGTCAGTGTTTATGTTTACTTTTACAGCATTGGTCCTATTAAACTCGAGTTGCGCACTAGAATCCGTTAGTTTGTCTGTCTTCCCTTAATATATTAAATTTTCTTATAGTTTAATGTATTGACTAATTTTATATACATAATTGTATATACATGTTCAATTTGTATATATATATATATATAGGGTTTTACCACGTTGCTTTAAGCTTTCAAACTCTAAATTTAATTTAATTATATTTAGTTTTCTAATGATGTGACCCCAAATATTTTTATATTAATTTGATCTAGATAATTTAACCTTTAAATAAAAAACCAAGTTTGTTTAAATCAGTTAGACTAGCTAGACAAACTGTACTTCTATGTAAAAGTCAATTTATTTTATATTCTAATTATTAAACAATAAAAGTAATAAATTTAATATATAATTAGCCTTAAGTTTATTTAATCCAGGCACGACTATTTTTCATTGGAGGTTTTAGAATTTTTATTATTGAGAGAAGAGCCCAAAGTTAAGCAAAATTTAGGAACCGAAACCGCACCCAAACCGCACCCAAATCGAACCGAAAATTCAAACTCTGATAAAACCGAATTAAACCGAAAAAACCGAAATTTTATATGACTTTATTTACATTAAATAAAAAGTAATTTTTTGTATATAATGTTAAAATTAGTTAAATCTCTTTGAATTGATGAGGAAAATAATTTTTAAAAATAATTAAAATTTTTAGGGAACTTTTTATGAATTTTAAGCACTTAATATTTATAAATCCAATAAACCTTTCTTACAACCAATTTATATAACTAAATTAATTACCTTTAAGATTTAAAATGTGATTTTAAACATATGTCCAAGCAATTATTTCAAATATAAATTATATGGAAAATTAAAATTTCATTCGTATAAAAACTACATTTAATAAAAGAATGTATTGTTTACTTTCTAAAACATTATTGATAGCCATCTGTCACTACTTTTTCAATGTAATAGAGTTTTGACACTGAAACTACCTTTAGTAAGGGTGAATCATTTTATATACAAATAATTATTAAAGCGTTTATTTTTAAATGAATTAGGTAATAGTATTTAAGAGGTTAATAAAGGGCCACCAATTCTTTTTGCTAATTTTAAATTAATCTGGAATTCAATTATATTTAAGTCATCAAATCGTTGATAAGATTACTATTATTTGACTCATAATTCTTCTAATTGAGTTATTTAAATTGATTATGTGTAATTATAGATTATTTGGTTTAACTTTAAATATTTTGTGCCTATTATTATAAAAAATAAGATCTTAAAATCAATTAAAAATTAATAATATGTGGTCTAATTTCCAAATAATAGA
>JAQFZM010001866.1:0-15913 GCA_034695785.1 Galumna obvia | reverse complement strand
TAGTTTTCACATTCAATATATTTAAATACTCTTTTGAATTGATCGGTGAAAATCCAATTTAATTTACCTTGTTCACAATGAATTGGATTTTCACTCATAAATACTTCTTTAAAGTTTTGTGCAAGTTGTTCTATAAAATCTTTATCTAGGTGTTTAATGTTATTCCCACTTAAATCTAACCGAGCATAATTTACATTACTTGCTATATTTATCTTAATTAAATCTTGCATGCTCATGTTGTTATAGCTTAAATCAATGTCTTTACTGATTAAACTGTTATTATCTGAAAGTATTAATGAATTCCTTTCCCATTCAATAACTTTTTTATTAGAAATATCAAGATCGTTAAGGTTATTAAGGCCATTAAACGCATCTGTGCTAACTTTATTGATCTTTGTATTTGCAATTCTTATATTTTGAACTGAATTAGACCACCACAAACTTTGATTAACATGGTCCAGTTGATCTACTTCAATTTTTAAAGAATTAATATTTTTAACACTTTTTGATTTAATATTAAGTTCATGACCATGCCCTTTTATTTCCAATTTATCAAGATTATTTATGATAACTATATCAAGCTTATCATTGTTTTCGAGTATAAGTTTACTGACATTAACATGGGTTAATTCCAAACTTGTTACTTTTGTTCCTAAAAGTTTTAACTCTTTTAAATAGACAATAGGAGGGGTCAATTTGTCCCATTGGGGTAAATATTGTGTATTTTTATTACATAAGACAATTTGCATATAATCGTGACATTCACAGGTTGGGGCAAACGGACACTTAGAATGGACTACAACTTCAGTAGTAGTGCTTTGGGTACTCGAAACCTTATTATTAATAGAAGTGCTTTTATTAATAATAGTAGTCGTGGGTCTCTTAGTAGTTGTTGAAGGCTTGATAGTAAGTTTTGGAGTGGTAGAAGTGGTTGGAGTTGTAGATGTTTCAAATAAAGTATGTGATGTTGTTGTCGATAAGGTTGAAGAATGTGGTGAAGGTGTAGAAGAAGTCGTAGAATGAGTAGTTGTAGAAAGATATGAAGGGTTTAAAGTTGTAATAAAAACATATCTAATATGAAATAAATCTTCGTTATAATTAATACAATAGACATTCTTCAATAAATCTTTTGAGTTTAAGTAGGATTTATCCCAAACCCATACGAAAGATATATCACAAAGAAATTCATTTCCTTCTAAATCAATAGTCCATTCCATTTGAATTAACTTTTTAAAGGCATTTATATCTGTAAAAATATTATCTATCAAAGATAATAATCCATGACTTATATTTTTACTATCAAGTAGGGAATCAATTAATTTGTTTGAATCAATTAAATTTTTATCCAAAATAATATTAATATTTGATGTCTTGAATAGTTTAAACGAATTTTTTAAATTTTTTATTTTATTATTGTATAAATTTATTTCTTTAATTGAATCAATTTTTGAGAAACAATCTTCAGGTAATTTTTCTATTTGATTTGAATTAAAATTAACTTTGGTCAACTTTTTGAATTGTATTGATGCAAATTTACTTAAATCTGATAAATTTGAATTTTCATATGTCAATTCTGTCAGTTCTTCATTAATTTGTAATATTGAATTAAATTCAAAGTTAGGGCAGTTTCTAATTTCAATGTTTGTTACATGACTATTTGAACTTTTTGCTATTCTCCTAACTATTTTATTATTTAATATTGTTAGGGTTTCGATATAGACATTAGCATCAAAAGTTATTTCTTCCGAAGTTAAACCATCCAGTACTATGTATTTGATATTACAGGATGTTAATTTATCAACTTTTCCATTACATTCCACCTTATAACCTTGGTAACATTTGCATTCTTTAGGGCATTTTTTAGGTGGTGCATTGGAAAGAAGATTAACTTGCTTGTTTAATGATGTGCTAGGTTGTGTAGAGCTGACCTTTGTAGTAGATGATATGCTAGGCTGTGTTTTAGTTAAAGTGTTAAGCTTTATGATAGCTAATAAATTATTTTCAATATTATTTATTTTAAGTTTTCCTAATCCACTTGAAATTTCTTTGGTTTCTTGATCTATATCTATAAATATTTAATAAATTATAACATTTAAAATTAATAATTAAAAATTAAATATACTATCTTTTTATTTATTATCAACTAAATAAGTGACAAAATATCATGTATTTATTAATCCCTTATAAAATTATTTAAAAATAACTTTAATAAATGTGATAAAGAAATTATAATAAATCTACTAAACTTTGCATACAATTACGCAAATAGTTAAAAATCCATCAATGTGTTTCGAGTAATCACATATTAATTTATTAACAAGATTAATTTATATATAAATTGAATTTTTAATTATTTTTCACTAAATTTACGTAGTAATATATAGCAAATAGAATCATTCTTCAAACCACCCGCTCGCAAGCCAACCCACCCCACCTCCCGCTAGTGGATAGAAGCAGATAAAATTTCTTTATATAGTAACGGGAAAATTTCCATTTTTGATAAAAACAGGTAATTCGTCTTTTTCACTATATTTACATAGTAAGTGTAGTATATGTAATCGTTTAGCACCTCCACCCAATCTACTGACACACACACACACTCTACCAGCCCACATACATACCTTACCCGCCCACAAGCCCATTCTACCGGCCTACACATGTATTCTACAGGTCCAACCACCCACTAAACAGACCCATCTAACAACTTTATAGGTCTACCCACCCACTCAACAGGCTCACCCACATACTCTACAGGTACACCCACCCAATCTACATACCTACCAACCCAATCTATCGACCTGCACACACACTCTACCAGCCCACATACATGCCCTACCCTCCCACACATTTACTCTACCGGCCTGCACACCTACTCTACAGGTCCAACCACCCATTCCACAGTTTCATCTAAAAACTCTACAGGTATAACCACCCAATTCAGAGGCTCACTCACCCTACCTATGGGTTCACAAACAAACTCTAAAAGCTCACCCAACTTCTCTACAAACCCACTTACCTAATCTATAGACTCACCCCCCACTTTATCGACATATTAACCCACTCTATCCTCCCTTGATATGCATAAAATAAACCAAAAGGAGTGGTAGGTTGTGTTCATGCTTGGGAACAACCCTTTTGTTTATAACATTAAAATTTTGCCTTTTTGATGGAAACGGAGGGAAGTTGTAGGCTGTGCTCTCTCTCACTCTCTCTTTCTCTCTCTTACTCTCTGGTGATCACCCTATTTGTTAGAAACTGGAAAATTTCGTCTTTTGATAGAAACGGAGGGAAGTGAAGGTTTTGGAAACTAAAATAATTGTTCAAAATTTTATCAAATTCATAGAATTACTCTTCACTAAACTTACACATAATGAAGCTTTTACAATATTATATAACAAAATAATATATTTTGAAAAATGCTCGTAAATTTAGTGGAAATGACTTTGCCCTCAAACCTTGTTTATAGTAACGGAGGGGAATGGTAGGTTGTGCTCTAAATGGAGATCCAACCTTATGATATTAAAGATAAAATTTTGTCTTTTTGATAAAAACGGTAACACGTTAATTTTTAAAACATTAATATTTTTGATCTTAATTTTTTATTAAATGATATCAAGATAATGACCTTGTCACTTATTTCAATATAATAAATATATTGATTTATATAAACATCACTAGACATTAATCCAGAGATAAAAACATGTCTCTATGTAAACAAATCGTCACATTTCACAAGTCAATTGTGTAGTAGATTTGTTTGCATTAGCAACCGCTCCCATGGATTTATTGATCTCTGATTTAGTGTATTAGATTTGTTTGCATTAGCAACCGTTCCCATGGATTGATCTCTGATTTAGTGTATTAGATTTGTTTGCATTAGTGACCGTTTCTATGGATTTGCTTCCTCTGAACTAATAACTGACTAATTTTCAATGAAATACATTCTAAATTAGAATTTCTAATTATCAAATTTATTCACAAATTTATGTTTCAAAACATTAATATTTATAATTCGATCGATTTATTTGTTTAAATTTTAATATTAATTAAAGTTCATTAATTTAATTATTAAAAAAGCGATCGATCTGTAAAGGGTTGATCATAAAGTGGTCCCAATAAAGAGTTGTTATGACAACAAATGGCAAAATTCTCAACAATCAAAATGTTTGTTATGACCACTTAATTGTCGTCATAATTGTGTGGAGAGAGAGAGAGAGAGAGAGAGAGAGAGAGAGAGAGAGAGAGCAGATTAATTGATGATTAGTTACTGTAATGTAATTAAATAAAATATTATTTTATTCGATTTTTTAAACAAATTTATATCAAATTTGTTAAAATATTTATAAAGTTTTTATCACAGTTTTAGTCATTAGATTGAAAGTTGTTTTTGTTGTTTATCTGATATCAGTTCCAATTAATTTCAGATTTTGAGAAATATACACTTTTTTGCCACTTTTATGAAGTGACCAGTTTTGTGAACTTAGGCTCAAATTGCATAACCACTATACAGGGGTAATGTTAAAAATGTCACTTTTATGAACTCAGGTTTTGTGAAGAATCGGCTTTTTATGAATTTATATAAACCAAACCTTTTATTTAAAAGTCTATATTAAATAAAGTTCACTTTTGTCAACTATATTTCAAACAAAGAGATAATACAAGAATACTATGCTCAGGTTCTTTTAAAAACTTATTAATAATTAAAATAATTGACCTTTCCTATACGTTGCCCTTTTCAATGATGGTATATCTCTCTCTTATAAAGTAGTGACAAATCCATATCAATAATATCGAAGAATAAATAAATAGAATATTAAGGGTTAATATTAAGGGACAATAATTTATAATTTTCTACAATATTTGTTGTCATACTTTTACCTTAAGATTACCATTATAATTACCTTGTTCATATTTAGAAATGAATATTTTAAAAAATTGTTAATTTATATTTTGATGTTTAGATAATATGTTTGTCGGCGTCGATGTCAATGACATACATAACGAGTTCACTTGTGTTGACATTTAACGGTCAAAAGCGAAATATAACGCACTTACGTTTTACCGATTGGAGTGACCACTCATGTCCTGATGATGTTCACGGATTTCTCTCATTTCTATCAGAAATGGATGCCATTCACAGACGATCGTCGCGCGAAGGCAGTGGTTTCGGTCGTAAACGAAATCAAGTTATCGCTCCAATTCTGGTTCACTGCAGTGCAGGCGTCGGACGGAGTGGTGTTGTTATACTCTGTGATTCTCTGCTCAAATTCCTCGATTATAACAGTACTGATATGCTCGACGTTCCCAAAGCATTAACACAATTAAGATTTCAACGTATGCTTAGTGTACAGCATTGCCAACAATTTAGATTTGTTTGTAGAGTTTTGGCCCAATATTTGGCAAATTCTCGACTCATTTGATTAGATTTTGGATATCATTCCCTCTTTTAATCTTTTAAACATATATTTATTTATTGCGTTTTATTTTTTCCATTTTTTTAAAGGATATCTTTTAAACATTTTTATATATTTTTGAATCGCAATAACTTTTGTGACTTAGAGTCAGAGCGAACAACAGTTCGACATAAGACTAGTCTTTTGAATCCAATAGAGCTGTGTTTCATTGAAGTGCCTTAAATCCAATTTAAGTGATTAATTGATTCATTAATTGTCTCAAAATCACAAAATTTTATATCGATTTTATTATAAATTTAATGTTTAATGAATTTCTTTGAAATTTAAACTTATTTTTTGAATGATTTGAATGTAAAATATATGAGACTTTTTATTAGCACTTATTATATATTATTATTATATTATATGTGAATAAAAGTTTATTTTCGCACAAAATCTGTAATATTATTATTATTACTTAATTTTTAAAACTAATTACTAATTAATTAGTAATTATGCACTTAATTATCAATAAATCAATTTTCTAAAAAAATTTAATTTTGTTTATTATTTCAAAAAAAATCTATAGTTCACCGATTTTTAAGTGCTCTCATTAGTGGTAACCTTCGAGTCTTTTTTTGGTCACCTTTTGATAATTAAATTTCAATTAATTATTAATAACACATTAAAATTGATTAAATATCGTTAAAGACTGATATGGTTTGAGACAACTTCTCTGTTAAACAGATTCAATCATTAATGAATATCCACACAAACTATCATATAGTGGTTAATAAAATAATTAACAAACCATAGGATTAACTGAACGTTAATCCCTCGTCTCGTTAACGCTAAATGTCTTCGACTCTAAAGTTTTTTTTGATGATTTAAGTAAAATAAAATTTAAAATTAGCGCCAAATATGTTATTTGAAGGGATTGAGAGTCAATCGACCACTGAATGCATGCTTTCCTTTCAATCGCTTTCATTGGATTTTTTGTCACATTTTTAATCGTTTGTTATTTAAATCTAATTAACACTAATTTAATCATTGAATTCATTTGAATTATTTGAGTAATGAATCGCAGAAGACGTTTAGAAGAAGGTTTGTACAAATTTTTGGCTTTTTTTGTCATTCATTTAATGTTTGTCTTCAGATGACGACAATAGACCGCGAAAGCGGCGCCGAAATGAAGACGAAGACGACGAAGAAATTGAGTTAAGACTGGAATCACTTATTATTCGCGTCGGAGAAAAAGTTTGTCATTTATTTAATGGTTATCACAAAAAACAATTAAAAACATTACTTTTAGAGCAATACTTCTCTGGAAACAAATATTGAAGAGTTGTCCGGTTTATTGACATCAGACCAAGAGATGGCTCACAGAAATAAAGTGATTCGTTGTATTTGTGATTCGTATGTCTTCTCTTTCTCTTCTCTTTCTCTTCTCTTCTCTTTCTCTTCTCTTTCTCTTCTCTTTCATTACTTATCTTTAAGTTAACATTTTTTCACGTTTTTCTTAAGTGTCGTTAAATTCCCTGAAAAGACATGCATTTACTCAACTCTTGTGGGACTCCTGAGTGCCAGTGATTTCAATTTGGGAGGAGAGGTATCTCTTAATATTTTCTTTTGGAGTTCTCACAATTGTTGCCACAAAAGATAGTGCTATCACTGGTCACTGATTTCAAGAACTATTTGAAGACTTTGGAGTTGGAGTCGGCACGACTTTTGGTTAGATTTTTTGCAGATTTGGTTAATTGTCGGGTCCTCTCATCCGCTTCTCTCATAACTCTATTTGAAAATTTGGTGGACGTCTCGATGGAAGATAACATTCCTCAGTCCCGCTCCGATTACTTTGTATTCACTGTTTTGTCAGCCCTTCCCTTCGTAGGCAAAGAACTCTATGAAAAGAAAGAACAAGATTTAGAACAATTGCTCAATACTATTGACAATTATCTGAACAAGGTCGGTTTCACTATTTTAGAAATCTATTAAATAAGATGTGTATATATTTGTATATATTTGTATATATTTGTATAGCGGCAGAAAACACATCACCATACAGCACTCAGAGTTTGGTATTCTGATAGCCCTCACCCTCAGGAGGAATATTTGGACTGTTTTTGGTCACAAATATCAAAACTGCGTTCAGACAAATGGATCGAACGATACATTTATAGACCATATCTGGCGTTTGACAGTATATTATGTGAAGCCCTTCAACACAATTTGCCTGCAATTCAACCGCCACCACATGAGCCCACTTTTGTTTATCCCTATCCAAGTGTTGTTTTCCGACTTTTCGATTATACTGATTGTCCGGACGGACCAATACTTCCCGGCGCTCATTCAATCGATAGGTATTTGATTGAAGAGCGCTTACATTGGATTATAGAAAAACATTGGACCGACAGAAAGACCTGGTATTTACATAATTGCCATCACTTTTAAGATTAATCGATATATTTTTAGCGCTCAGACTTTGTTGGCATTCCCTCAAAGAAATCGAATTCCTTTAGAATATATGATAATTGAAGTAATTTTCTCTGAATTGTTTGCGTTACCAAAGAATCGATATCTGGATATTTGTTATGGTTCTATACTCTTGGAATTATGTAAATTACAGCCGAGTACTTTCCCTCAAGTGGTCCGTCAATTATTTGTTTTATACTCTATTGACATAATTTTTACAGTTGGCTCAGGCGGTGGAACTCATATTTGAAAGATTGGATACAATGAATTGCATGTGTGTCGACAGATTTGCCAATTGGTTTGCTTACCATTTGAGTAATTTTCAATTTCGGTGGAGTTGGGATGACTGGAGTACTGCTCTTTCAATGGATCCGTTGCATCCAAAGCCAAAATTCATTCGCGAAACACTAATAAAATGTTTGAGACTATCCTTTCACGAACAGGTCATTAAAATAATCCCGGAAACATTTTACGAATTGGCGCCGGAAGACCTCATACCTATCAATAAATTTAAAAAAGAAGGCGAGGAAGTGATCGAAGGCTCAACTTTTGCCCAAACATTGACAAATGCATTAAAAGATAAATGTACCCCTGAAGAAGCACTCAATTTACTCAAAGACATACCAAACCCTTTAATGGAAACAGAAGACGGTTTGCATTTTATAATAGATTTAAAGATTAAATTTTTATCATTTATTTTCAGAACCGAATTATAATCCGCTTAAAATCGAAGTATTTGTTACAGTTTTACTAAACTTAGCCTCAAAATCTCTGACCCATTGTTTCTCAGCCATCGCTAAGTAATGAATCGTTTCTACAAAAATATAAATTCTATTTAAAAAATATTGTCTTCAGATATCATTCAGCGTTGAAATCATTGAGTACTTCAGAAGAGTCGCAAATCTGTATTTTGAGTACACTGTTTGAAGTTTGGCCAAAACATCAACAGGTATTCAATGCCTATAATTTAAGTTTATTTCATTAAATATTATTTACAGCTTTTGGTTCTATTAATCAGCAAATTATTAAAATCAGGAGTTTTGGACTGTTCTTCAGTCGCCAATTGGCTCTTTTCTAAAGACAATTCCGAACAATTTATGAAGTAATTAATCGATTTTTAAATAAATTATTGGAAACGAACTTTCATTTATTTAATTATAGGTCTTATATTTGGGAAATTCTTAACCAAACAATACAAAAGTCAATAAAATCAGTCGAATCGTTGGAAAAGGAATTGGAAGAAATGAGAGAAAAATTGAGAAAAGTTTGTTTTAATCCAAAAATAACTATAATTATTATGACTTTTTGTGTTCAGATCGAAGCGGGCGATACCACAGAAGAAAGTGATTCCGTCACTGAAAAAAATATAGAAAAAATGGAGGAACGCTTAGAGGCGGCCCAATCAGATCAGAAAAATCTTTTCCTAATTATATTTAACCGTTTCATTATGTTGTTGTCAGAACACATTCAGAGATATGAATCTGAGGGCAAAAAATTCAAAAATCATTGGTTTCGGTGGACTATCGGTCGATTACAACAAGTCTTCTTTGAGGTAAATATCTTTTATTTCTATTTTCAATTGAATTTATTATCGAAATGTATTAATAAATTATGAATAGCATCACAACTATGTCTTCAAATATGTTTCAACACTGGAATCACTTCTATTTACGGCAGAAGTGGATCAACACATTCTTCTTATATTCAAACAGTTTTGTTCCCTCAGAAACTAATTTATTCCAGAATTTCGACCATTTTTTTAATCTAAATTTACTCTCAAAATATATTCTCAAATATTGGAATAAATATTAAATTTTAAAATTTGAATAAAAATTCAGTAAATTATTATTAGTTTAAAACTAAAGCCATTGTTTTAATTTGAGAGAAGTCGGCATAACTCAACTTATCTTCAAATTTCACATAAAATTATCAAATATTTAATGATTTTATGAACCAAATGAACTGTTAATGCGTTAAACTATGAAAATAACCTCATTTCCAAAGCAGTGAAGACATCTGTTATCACAAATAAACTGAATCTCTTATCATATGATTTTAACAAAACAATAAACTTTGGTTTATATACGCCTTCTTTAAGAAGAGATAATCGGAACAAATGTACAAAAATTGTCACAAAATTTCATTCAAAGTTTTTTTTAACGAACTATTCTTCCCTTTAGTTAATAAAAATGAATAATTCATTTGAAAATTTACTCAAATTATGTCTTATTTTGTGTTCTTTAACTTCTATTAATTGTCGACAATTAAAGGTCGAAAAGAACCCAAATTGTAGTGAAAAATGTAATGGTGAACATCCGGTCAATTTATTCCACATCCAATCAATAGGCGATGAAAACATTATTCATTATTTGTGGACATCGATTACTTGTATTCCTCCGACTTTATTGATTGTCGAAACTAAACCGCAAACAACTGAAGGTTTAACCATCGATTGGGATAATCTTATGAAAGATAATGGATGTAAATCTAAACCTGATTCACATACAATCAAATTCAATGGAAACGTTCAAAACTCTATCGGTTTTCAATTTAATAAACTTTGGTTTTATAACAAAAATGAGAAATTAAATAAAAGGGGTTATATTGAACTCAATTGGAGTGACTTTATTTGGAAAAATATGACAACATTTGAAAAAACTTCGAAGAAATTTGAATTGACTTTTGAGAACTCGAAAGACTCAAAATTATCGAAATTTGATTTAAGTAATGGAAGCGTTTCTTTTAACTTAAGGATTGATTCCAGTGACGGACGGAATGAAGACTTTCCACATTTGGCGTACACTCAGAAAAGCGTTTCTCTTGAAATGTCGGTTAAAGATGTTGACACTGAGATATACTATAAAAGTGTTAACCAATCGGATAAACCCCGACTAATGGCCGACATTTTCGTAATGACTGATAGGTCTGAACCAACAAAAATCCCTTCATTTGATAAAATTGATTCAATTGATGACGAATACACTCCCGGAGTGTTTCACGTAATAAAATTAATATTTAATTATAAATCTTTTAATTAATTTTAATTTTATTTTTAAAGCGATTAGTTATGGATATAAAGAGTAGTAATGACTCAAAAAATTCATTTCTCAGTTGGAAACCAATCGCTTATAATTCTGATGAGAGAATAATCGCTAACACTTTGGATGTGATCGAGGATGAGGTCACTGAAGTAAATGACACTCAAATAGAAGAGAGTAATAGTCGTATATTTATTGGATTTTTTAATGTCGAACAAAATCCAAAATATCGATTCAATCTAACATTTGGTGCCTCAGATGACTCAAATTATTACCCTGATCAAAAATACAATGCTTTCGCACTCGTAGTGGGCGTTGATTCGGCTCCGGATGAAGAGCTTTCACTTTTGGTTAAAATAATATTAGTGGTGGGCTTTGGTTTACCATTACTTGTGATGTGTGTCAGCGCTCTTTATATAATCGTTAGAAAAATCAGAAAAAGGAAATTCAATGACCTTTTGTTAAATCAATCGCAACAGACTTTAGATTCGCGACAATAGTTTACTTTTTAATCAAATAATAGTTTTATATTAAATACAATACAATAGTATTTAAATTTTTAAATTATTTCCTAATTTTTATTATTAAAATTCGATAAAATTAAATAAATCTGTGATAAACTACTGATACAAACAGAAAATCATTTGATAACCACTTATACTCTAATTAAATACCAAAAATTCCAAACTAAATGTCAAACGATATAAGAATCAATTTATCTCTTTTTGTTATTTATTGATAAGAAATAAGTAAATAATTCGTTTCAAACGAGTGCTCATCAAATAAGTGATGAAAATTAAATAATTATAAAAATGCATAAAAAACATATAATAAATCAAATAATAAAATATATATAAATTAGCAAATATTGAATAAAATACTCAAATTAGAAATTGAATAAAGCAATCAATCGGTCAGTATTTAAGCAGTGATTTCATAGACATGACTTAAATTAAATTAATTGAAATCAGGTTTCATATAATTCTGATTTCTGTGAACACATTTAAGAAAAAGTAAATTAAAATTAATTGAATAAAATATTGTATATAAATATTATTAAAGAGTAGAAATACTTTTTTTAAGTTTAGAATCAATTTCTTTGATTAAGGGGTCGTCGATAGAAATTCCGCCTTCGATTAGATCTTTTCGTTTTTGTTTAATCGTTTCAATTAATTGCATTCTCTTAATGTCTTCACCGGTTTTCTGTTTTGGGTCTTCTCTTAATTTATTCGAATTATTGCTTTTAATTGAATTATTGATAACTGTTTTGACTCCAGTTTTCAGCGGATTATTTCTCGTAAATAAAGGACTTTTTGTCGCAGTTTTAGCGCTATTAAGACGAGAACTACAAAAGAATTAGTAAAAGAGTATTACAATCGATCACTGAATACCTTTGAACGGGTTCTCTGATTACTGAAAAGGCTTTATTAGTGGACGAATTCAAGTTTCGATTCATTGTCTTTACGGGGGGTTTAATCTCGGCTTTTGAAATATTCTTTGCATTCAAAGATTTATTAGTCATTTCACTGATTTTGTCCTCCAGTTCTTTGATTTTATTTTCCTTTTCCTTAACTTTTCTTTCGAGAGAATAAATCCTTTCCTGGAGTTTAGATCTTTCAAATTCAATAGCTTTGGATTTATTCCTCTCAGTCGCCATTTTCTGCTCAAAATTATCTTTTAATTCATTCATTACATCTGATATTTCTTCGTTTAATTTCTCATATCTCTCATTAACTTCTCTTTGTTTGAAATCGATTTCATTTTCTCTAACAATTATATTACTTTCTCTCAATTTTAAGTCTTCCAAAGAAGTCAAGAGTTTTGATTCGAGTTCAGACAATTCTTTGAGTTTTAATTTAATTTCGTCCTCTTTTTTGAAATGTTTGTCTTCAAATCTTTTCATAGTTTCGATTTCTTTTTGTTTCATTTGTTCTCTAAATAAAATCATTTGTTTTTCTTTCCATAATTCGATTTCGAGCGCCGTTTCCACTAAAAGTTCGTCTAAATTATTGATATTTTCAATGGATTCTCCGCCAATAGTGTCGGTTCCCTTCATAACACTTATTTCTGGCATATTTGGCGTAATCGGGATTTTTGTTTTGCCATAATTTTGTAAAAACATTATAATTTGAATTTCGGCGAAAGTTTTTTGCATTTCATCGATAACCGGAACGAATATATTAACCGCTTGTTTAGCATCCGCTCTGTTTGGCTGAACGGACAGTACTTTTGAAAGATCTAAATTTGCTGTCCCTATAATAGTATCGATTGTCGACTCTTCAATCATTTCTATGATTAAAGGAATTTCTTTTAAAGTTTTTTCGAGCTTTTCCTGAGTTGTGGCAAAATTGAAGGCACAGAAACCGTGAGGAATGACTACATCCTCATTAGGCTTAAGTGGAATCGACGGAAATGTTTTAATACTATCTGTGAATCCGAAAAATGCATAAAAGAATCGGAGATAAAAGGAACTGATTTGAGGAATATCTGAATCAATAACTCGAATATTTCTGAGATCTATTGCGAAACAATAATGATTTTGATTAGAATCTTTTGATAGTTCATGATCTTGATCTTTTAATTTATTCTTCGATTGATGTTTAGTACTTTTTCCAGAAATACTTTTCAATGGATTGGTTTTATGAACAGCTTTTGGTTCGATTGAATTATCATTTTTGAGTTCAATGGAAACGCCAACAATAGGATAGGGTTCGCAGATATCAATTGTTTCGTTGTCCGGAAGTAACTAATATTCAAAAATATTTAATTAATATTTTATGAGAAAAATAAAGATTTTTATCTAATGTTTGAAATAAATTCGAGAAATATATGAGTCATACCATAAATGTTCCCTCAATTGGTCTGAAAAATTGGTTTTTGTCACTGAATTTGGATAAACTGATGGCAACGAAACCAAACAAAACGTCGGAATTATCGCAAAATTGTATTTCAATGGTTTGATGTAAATCGAAATAAACACTTAAAGTGTTTGTGTCTGTCGTCGATATATTGAATGCCGTTCTTTCGATTTCGAAATCACAGGAATTAATCTCAGAAAAGGATTTGGTTTTAACAGTAGTTCCCAAAAACGAATAACGAAAATGAAATGGTTTTGAGGTTTGAATTTGTTCTGAACTAATAAATAGTTTATTGAGATTATCGGCAAAAGCGATGGTCACTGAAAAGATGTACTTCAGTTTACAATCTTTTTCAGTGAATCGTTTTGCGTCCCAAATGTGATGAAAACCATTTATAAATCTGACGTTTATATCATTCTCGATGTCCAGCACTGGATCTAAACTTCGGTCATTAGTCTCCGATTCGTTTATAAAACCAGAGATCGAAGAATCACTTTTTTGTGATGAAATACTGATCTGAGATTCGTTATCACTAAACATAATTTTGTCCACTTTTTCAGTGATATTATCATCGTTTGGATTATCGTCTAATTTATTAATCATAAGAGCGACAGATATTTGAGGTCTTCTACTGCTGACGCCCTTATATTTAGGGTTAAGTAATGTTTTCCACTCATATTTTGGATTAATTGAATAATTTTTTGCATTTCTTAGATCTAAAACAATATAACCGATGAAATATCTGTCCATTGAATTGGATTCCGTCAGAAATGACTGCAATTTAATGACTTTTCGTTCGATTCTAAACGAATGCAATTGTTTTCTATCGATTTGAAAACATAATTCTGTCTTCAGATCCACTGATGGAGACGTTATTTCAATGGCATCACTACTCAAAACCGTATCATTAAAACGGGCCTCAATTACAACATAAGTCTTAGATTGTTGTCCAAAATGTTGGATAATATCACTTAACGGGAAATTTTCTCCGAAATTAATACTTATTATTATTAAATAATTAATATTTTCCATATTTTCCTCTCAAATAACCGAAAATTAGTTGAAGTTTTGGTCGATATTTTGTAAACAAAACAAATAAATAACTCAAATCACAACCAATTTTCACACAAATAGTGGGAATGAATAACAGTTTTGGAGAAAAAGTTCAAATGTGTTATAATATGTGTTTAACTCAAATTGAGGACAACTTTTCTAAAGATTATATACTAAAAAAACTAATTATAATTTCATTGTTTTCAAAAATGAGATATAATTTGTCTGTCGGTTATCAAAATCTAAACACAAAACAAAATAGATTTCATGGATTGACATTTGTTTGGAGAGAACAGCATATGAGTGAACATATTTACACTCAAATAAATGTATATTTGATACAAATTTTATTACAATTCCTTTATTTTAATTTTTATTTCTTTTGAGTTCAGTTTTCAAATCATTAGATTTTTTGTCCCATTTTTAGTCATAAAATAGAAATTTCATCAAAAAATCAAAGATTGACTTTAAATCGATTTTTATTTCTTTTCTTTTATTTATTTTTATTCTTTCGTTGAATTTATTCTTATCTTAAAGTTGAGAACTAAAGCGTAACTCAATATTAAGAAAAATGTTTTACATTAAAAACTGTTTGGGAGTAATGTTTTTGTGTCACAGAATTTAAAATTTGTATTTTCTATAGCAGTAATTGACCCGATTTTATGACCAAATATCGCATCCATATATCGCATAATACATATCATTTAAAATGAACTTCAAATGGATATAAGAGGCGATCAAAATGGAAAAAAAGATGTGATAATCAATTATTAACTATTATATTGACCTAGCTTAGCTAACATTACCATTTTAATCTCAATAAACGTATTAAATACAAAACACTCTTTTAATATTAAGAAGTATTCACTTCAAAAGAATTACTGATTCAGTGATTCCACAATATTTTATTAAAGGCTTTAATATTTTGGTTTACATTTAAACTATAAATGAATGGTATCTAAGCTTTAAAATATTCTTAAAATAATAGCAAATAATAATGAGTTTATAATTATTCAATTATAAAAGAACCTTGCCCAATAAGAAGCCAAACCCTGATCCATGAAAAAATCAAAAAGACCTCAACGTGAGTCGATTCTAA
>JAQFZM010001865.1:0-15915 GCA_034695785.1 Galumna obvia | reverse complement strand
AACTCTAAAGTAAACAAATGATTTTAATCAAATCATAAGTAAATTTTAATTTAAAACATTTTTTCTAGGTATACTTTCTTCTTGATGATATTTTCAAGCGCGCACTTTGAAAGTTCCAATACTAGTTTATAATAAATTAAACAAGGTATCATATGAAAACTTAGAAAAAACTTAGCTTTCACGAAGACCACAACTTGTAGACAATTAACTGATTGTATTAACTAATTGTATTCTTCAGCGCTTTAGAACTCAAAATGAGTCCTTAGCTGTAGAGGCCATGCATTCACAGAGTAGGGATCAATTGGTGATTCAGTGGTTTAAAATTATGAGTTTAAAGTCTAAGTGTTATTTTGTTTCAGAATTGTTTATAAAATTCAACAAATTTTTGTTGCGATATTATACCAAATATTCTATTAGTAGTAGTAATTTAGTACTAATATTTCTATTATTTTTGTCAAATATTAGACGAGTTCTGCCCTTTAAGTCAATAATTTATTAAAATTAAATCTATATTTTCTACAAAACATTTTTTAAACTACATTTTTAAAACTTTTTAAAGAAACATTAAGTTTACAAATAGAACCTTGGTTATGGTGGTTAGAGTGAAAAAGTGAAAAAAAAGGAAAAGTAAATGAATTACATAAATTAATTTCTTAAGAATTAGTATTTTTCCACTTAAAAGCGATGATTCCTATGATTTCCAAATAATAACTTCAAATAAATTCCTTTTTTTTAATAATTTCTAGAATTGAATGAATGAGTCAATGAATTTATGCAAAACATCGTTAAAACACTTTTAAAGCTAGAATTAAATTAAATGATTTTTTAAATGATTAACTTATAATAAATAAACTAAACTTATTATAATAAATCTGTCAAATGTTTTAGAAAAAAGTCGTTTAAGTTATTAATGATTAAATATTTCATTAAAGTTGAGTTGATTTGTACTTGCTTATATATTTGCTTATATATTTGCTTATATTTGCTTATATTAAAAATCTAAAGTACAGAAATTATAATTTATTAATTTAATGCAAACGATAACAAAGAGCTATAACTTTAAGTAATTATCAGAAAATCAGTTATAAGTTAAGTCTGATTAATGACTTAAACGGATTAAAAGTTGTCTTTAACTCAAAACTTATATATAATTATGAAAACCAAAGCTTTCGTTTGAATTGAAGTGAGTTTTGTGTCTTAAGTAATATTTGATCCAGGATTCAATTTTATCTTTCTTTTCGATAAATCATTGGATAAAATGTTAAAATTTTAGCACAAAATCCGTATAAATTACATTCCGGAGTATTAAAGAGGCGGAGTTGGGGTCAAAGGTTATATAAAAGCGGTTTTTCCTAAATCTTGAGTCGAGAATACATTAAAGATTTCAAATGTGATATAATTGATGGCAATATTTTCTAACACTTATTCCTTACATAAGAAACACATTTTGATTGGTTTGAATATGTTTTTGCGAACTTAAAAATATGTCCAAAAGAGCATCAGATCTGAAACATTTGTCAATTTCTCGAATAACTTTCTCTTAAAGACTGAAAATCTATAATTGATTGCTTAGATTTCTCTTTAAATTTACGATTAATCAGAAGAATTGCGTGTCTTTTCTCTCTTTTCTGTCTTTTCTTTATTTTTGATTTTAGATTAGTTTTCGCACATTTTTAACACTTTATGTCAGATTTACTGCGATTTTAACGACTGATTTAATCAAAATTCTTTTTGCGATTATTTTTCACGTTTTATGAGTTTTCTTAAAGAGAATACATTTATTTGAATCAATAAAATTGTATTGAGTGACAAATCGCAACATCTGTATATTGGATCCCATATCCCGTCCCATATATCCCACACCTGTGTCTACAGAACATAACTTTCTGTTTGTTCATAGCTTTCGAAGAACTAAACCATTAGTTTTGTGTTTATTTTTGTGATTTTTGAGCCTTAATTTCCTGTCGTATATAAACATCTTTAGCGAAGTCGACAAAAGACTGTTTAAAAGTTGGATCTCTTATTATGCATTGAGAGGTGTAGCGCATAATCAACTTATTTTCAGGTGTCAGTACACCATTACGTTTTAGCACAGGTTAAGCAAAGGGTATCACATTTTTGTTGAAAAACATGATTTCCTATTAAAGTAATAGTTTAGCCATCATTTGGGACAATGAGTTTGGTTTCAAATAGCATTCTCTGACTTTCATTCATCGGATATTTTAGCTGCAAATTGGTTACACTATTGGCACAGTATTGGCACAGCATTGGCAATCACCACTATTGGTACCACTAGGAAAGACCTCTTATGCATTGCTAAACACAAATCAATTCTTTCAATACTTTTTCAATGATTTCTATGACTTTTAAAGGATTTGAATTTTCGCATATTATTAGAGCTCTAATATATTGTGAGCGCCGCTAAATATCTCACACCTGGTTTATTGGCGAACCCAACCATACCATTCCATACCATACCATTCAATTGACCCGATTATAATCCGCTTCAATAAACCTATTATACAGATGTGCGTCAAATCATTTGAAGCCAACGCCACCACAAACTCTAGAATAGCGGGTCGTGTCTTTCAATACAGTGTCCAGTCTTATACTCATATGTGTCCTCTCCTGTGCTCCTCTCCGTTCCTCAGTTTATGCCTTTCTTTTTTGTATAGTGGAACACATTTCACATATCTTTCACTGAAAGCATTATTTTTAAAGAATTTGTGCACTCAATGTCTGCAAAGCATTTGTTGGGATCTCTCTCTCTCTCTCTCTCTCTCTCTCTCTCTCTCTCTCTCTCTCATCTGTGGCACTACTGGACAGCAAATTCTCTCCAAAATATTGGAGGCTTTGTGTGCACCAAAAGTTTGAGGTTTTCCTTCTGTGGGGAGTCTTTTCATTAGATTTAGACGCCGTCTCTAAAACGCATAAAAAAGTTTCTTCTTTTGAGACCATTTAATAGAAAATTTAAAATTCAATTCTAATGACATTTGAAAACATAATATAAAAGAATTAGATTTGAATTTAAATTTATTCCTCTTTTTTCTCATTTCTCTGAAAAAGGAAATAAAGAAAAAATTGAAGGAAAAGTTTTTATGAGATTATTTCTGTTGGTTTTCAGCACTTTTTATCACTTCTTATTCTAATCTTAAATTAGAAAACAGGAAATGAAAGACAATTTAAATTTTATTCGTCTCTCAATTGTATAAAATATTTTAGAAATTAATTAAGAATTATATTCAAAATAAATTCATTTGAATCCAATTGCTTTGGAAGAGAAGGCAATCACTTGGGGTGTGATCTCACAGCTTATGGACAGCTTTTGCATAAAATATCAACTCATAAGTCAAAGACGAAGAGTAGTACAACACAGACTTCTGAACGGCTGAGAGTTAGCAGAGCCTACATTTGCCAGAGCTTTGGTAGAATAGTGCGAATTGGCACCTGCAAGCCCTGCAAGCCCTGCATCATAAGCGCTGCATCATTCGCTACGGGGTGTCCGGCTATGAGGGCTATGAGTCGCCATCCGAGGCCTTTACAAAAGGTGTTAGATCTTTACAAAACTTGTTTTGTAGTTTAGGTGTGAAGACCAGCCCTCAGATTCAGTCCAAACTTTATAAACCAAGTGTTCAGATCTCTGGCTTTAAACAACTTCTTGCTATCAGTTCTCAGTTTTATTAGTAGTGGTTTTCCACTCTTTTCGATATAATTTATTTGAAAGCGTTTGAGATAACAATTTTTGCTTCAAATACTTCAATCAGTTTTTTCTGTTAATCGTTGGCCTCAACACAACGCGAAGTGCATTCAATGTGAGAACACTTTTCTATTATAAATTTTTGCGATCTATTACTTAGTCTGTGCCAAATAGTCAAACACTTCAGTCCTTTTCAATTGTGCAGATATTCACTACTTTTGCATTTTCTAAGTTTAGATCACTTTTAGCGAAAAGTGAAATAATTGACTCAAATGTGAAATCATTTTCATATTCAAGTGTTGTTAAAATAGTCCCAAATATTTGGCAGTCATTCGCTTCTCATCTTATATTTCAGAAAATTATTAGTTATTATCTGAGAACAGATCGGAACAGATCTCAACAGATCTGAACAGATCTGCCCTCATATCAATTGATCTCTAGTTTCAGATAAAAGATTTAAAATGTGTGTAATATAAGAGAAACACTAATAAGTTTCAAATCTCTGATTCGTTTGACTTTTAAACTATTTTTGTGTTATATTTAGATGTATTCCAACACTTGTTTCCTCTCTATTTGACTCTTCACTCCTCATATCTCTTATATAACTTCCGGTTGACTAACAATTATTTAATTCATCCCTCAATTTGTTTAACTTTTAATTCTCTTAATCAAAGAATTGGGAACCAATGAGTCGATCCACACAACTATCCTTTCCTTTAAAATATTTGGAGAAAATGTTTTTCATTTGTAATGCAATGTCTGATCAGTTCTTCAATTAATTGATATTAATTTTTAAAAAAATTAGTTGTTTTTCAAATCCAGTTCTTCTTTTCAGTCATTTCTTTAAAGACTTCTCTAAAGTCAAAGAAATCTTAAGTTTTTTTTCTTTTAGGAATCGATTATCGATTGTATCGAAAGTGATATGAATGGCAAAAATGGCTGAAAGTTTGTGAAAATAATAATATAATAAACCTTAAAATGCCTTAAATTCACTCATTTTTCTAAAACTAAATTAAGTGAAACTGATTTAAATCAACGATAAAATGAGTGCCAAAAGAAGAGTGAAAATCGAAAGCAATAAACAACTGTTTAAAACAAAATGTGAATATTATTAGTGTTTGAAAAGTGTTGTCAATAATAATAATAATAATAGAAATGAAAAGATTTACACAAATTGTGTCAATAAATCATTTCATTATTTATTTATTAATCACATCAACGGTATTATCATTGAGTGTCAGCGCCTGTAATGTCAATATGTGTTCAAATGAGTACTCATCGGTACTGTCAGTATCACAGTCTTCGTGGAAACCAGATATTTCTTCATCGGAATTGAGTGAAGCCTCACATTATTGTCAACTATTGAATGCATACCAACACTGTCTTCGATCAATTGGTAGATCGTGTCGAGGAAATCTTGAATTCCATACTTTACAGACACTCCTCAAGAACTGGAAAGTGGAGCACAATTGTAGCCATACCTCAAACCAACCAATAACTAACATTAAGACAATAATACCACCAAATCATCGGAAGGCTATCGTTCAAACCTCGACTCAATGGCGTCCACCGAATGAGGATAAAAACGTTATCGAACTCCAGGAAAGACTACAAACGTGTCTGTCGTCCGCTTATAACTACACTATTAATGGCAATCATTCACTCAATACTCCCATCGATGAAAGGACTCGACTTATTGGACAACAAAATGTCAAGAATTCCAATAAAAGAATGAAAGATCGCGGAAGAAGACATCAAAGAGATGTCGGACTCAAAAGTGTTCCGATTAGTGGTGAAACTGTTGACTCGGATGAAGAAAATGAATTCGAGTCAATACCATCAACGGTTGCATCAGTGAAGAAAATGATGGCTCAAATGCCTCCATCGCCAGCCCTCACATGTATTATATACGGCGATCCACACCTGAGAACTTTCTCCAATATGTATGAGACGTGTCGTTGTTTGGGTGCGTGGCCTCTATTAGATCACCCACTCTTTGCCGTACAAATCACTAATTCAAGAATTAAAGGTATTTCATACAAACATTGATTTATGAATTGAATTACAGTTTAGTTTCGATATTAGGTTCGACTCCACAAATAACTGGAGTAACAAAAGTGACGGTTTTAGTCCGACAGTTCGCCAAATGTGGAATTAAAAACGATATGCTCTATGAGGCCGAATCAGTGCAGGGTATTTCTATTACTCTTTAATTATTAGTCATTTGTTTAATTGAATCCATTTTATATGATAGGATCAGCTCTTTCTTCGACATTTATCGATGGAAGTACTTCAAACTTAAATAATTTGATTCGAATAACTCAATCCTCTAATAATAATGTAATTACAATACATTTGGATCACATCGGAGTTCGTGTATATATCGGACAATTCGAGAGCTCATACCTCAATGTTGTGATTAAATTCCGTTCCGCGACCTCTACTGTAAAACAACAATTAGTGCTCAACTCAATCAGTTCCAACTCATTGTGCAAAATGGGTTGTCCTAAACGAGAACAAATAGACATTGAGGCTATCGTTAGGGCCACCGGTATTGACATGAGTGCCAACACTGAAACAAGTGCTCAAAATTCATATAACAGTGGAAATGATCTAAAGTCGGACTCTTCGACGATCGACATAAATGACGATCAGAGCGAAGATCCGTCTGAGACGGGTGACCCCTGCCATGACTTATGGGGTTATTATAAGATCTCCTGTCTCTATGATTTAACCATTAAAGGTGTAAAACATGTAAATAATGCCAACCGTTTCGCCCAATCATTTGATGAAAAGAAGTTCATCCAAAACAGTATTGATGTAAATATTAAAGACAATAATGACTCGACTCAAACATCTCTCAACTCATCGACAAGTCTTTTATCAAATCATTGTCTCAATATTTTACTGTTTTTTGTTATTTCTCTAATAAATCGCTTTTAATGTATTCTATAAATTATGTATAAATGAATTACCGGTTATTTTGTAAATAAATCAATAAATTATTAATAGTTTCCCATTTTATATGAATTTTCTTTAATTATTTTAAACTTTGGTTTTAAAGAGAATTCTCTCAAAATTCCACTAAATTTTAAACATTGAGTGAAAGGTTTGAAAAGCGCTAAAAGTATGTGAATTGAGAGAAGTGAAGGACTGACTATTAATTCTCATTTGTTGGGATAATTAACATAAGTTTCTTCTACACATTTAGATGTGGATCGGCCTAAGGCTAAACATTTGACAGTTCGAGTCCGACCCACACTCTTTTGTGAACTCCATCTGACGTCAGTACTGACTCTTCGGCTCAAAGGCTGAACCCCTGGCCTTCAATTTAAATGAAAGTTCTTTTGATGAACTTTCACTCGAGTGCTAATAAACTTCTTATAAATAAGTTGTTCCAAAAACCAGTGAACACTTTGTGAGCACTTCTCACAAATAATTGAATTACTTTCGACACAATATATCGCAAACAATAAAACAGAAATTAATTCCACGAAAACCAGTCTTTCGCTGAAAAATTGATTTTAAATAAAAATGAGTGAAAAAAAACAATTTATTTGATTTAATGAAAAGTCGATTGATTTGATGATCGACTCATTTATCCTAAAAGATTGAAAAATGATGTAAATTATAGTTATTTGTAAATATATATAATTATTTAATAATTAAATAACATTGCAATGAATGCATGAGAAGTGCAAATATCGTTAATCAGTGCATCACATCTCAAGAAATAATTATAATTATAATAATTTATACATTAAAACAGAACTATATTTTCAAAATATATACATAAATACAGTTAAACTGTTTTCCAATTTTTAATTGAATGCAAATCATTTGAGAATCTGTAGACCAGACCTCACGTAATGCACTAATTGGTCGAACGATGAGTTCAGACTTAGAGAACCGCATTCATTGTCTAACGTAACAAAGAATGCTTTGCACTGCGGGTACCTTTCGATGAGATGGTCTGCCTGTTGCCAGAGGTCGTGTGCCGTATGATATTGTTGTAACAGAAAGAGCTGTCTTTGATAGACTGTCCAGAAAGAACTAGAGATGGTCACATTCTGTGCACTACTGTTCAACTCTTGGCTCTGAGTCTGAATGGTTTTATTGTTGTCCCGAATTTCTTTGCTTTTAATTCGACTTAATTTTAAAAAAAGTAATGACTGACACCTATAGCTGAGTGTCGTTAACTTAAAGTCAGTGGTCGGTACGTCTGTCGAATGTGGGGAACGTGACTTCGAAAACTTATTTGTGATCTGTCGAATCAAATTAAGTGTTTCCTTGTACATTTGGAACACTTTCTCGGTCTCATTGGTGGCATTCCTTTGTTCCATTGCATTACCAGTTAGGATGAAATAAAGGACAGCCTCCAAGTATTTGCAGGCCTGAACTGTTCGATCTGTTTCGCGATCGGCCGCGTGTTTGAGCTTTTTGGCCGCCGAGAGGTAGTCATCGGGTTGGCTCACACAACCAGAAATATCGGGTGTATTACGATTTGAATTCGTTGCTGTCGGAGGAGGTATTGGAAGCAGTGATGAATTGGTCAGTGGAGGCAATAGTTGTGGCGGAGAGCGTGACTCCTGTTTCACACAATTAATTACTGCCGCAGGAGTTGAGGCTCGACTATCTCTCGGAGTCAATGACTGAGTCAGATCTGAAATACTCTGACGGGAATCACTGTCTTGTGGTGGGATTTGTGGCGTTTTTGATGAACTGCTCTTTTGATAACTGTTTTTAGTGTTTTTATTGTTTTTATTGTTTTTAGTCTTCGATTCTTTTTCTTTACTTTTATTCGATTCTCTCATCTCTTCTTTAATCACTTTTTTCTCGTTCTTTGAATTACTTTTGTCAACACTTTTTGTTTTAGAATTAAAACTATTATTATTTATATCGTCTTTTGTATTCTTTTCAATTGAATCGGAGCTACTGTTAAGACTTCGATGACTCGCACTACTGTTGGCAGTATTGTCAGCACAGGTCTGACCCGGAATTCGCTTTAAAAGCAATAATTTAATGGAAACTATAAGACTTTTTGGTGAAAGTGAATTGTTGTTCAGTTTATTTGATTTGTCGTCTTTTGTTGTCTTTTGAGACATTAAGTCATTCTTTTGATTTGAAACAATCATTGCTTTCGGTTTTTGTGGCGATTCTTTAGGCCAAGAATTTTGCGAATTTTGTTTAAATATATCGGTTTTAATCGAATCATCACTTTGTGTTGATTTTCGTCTTTTCTTTGGTGTCGGCGGAGAAAAGCTTTCAGAAGAACTGTTCGAAGAACTCTCTCCGAGCTCTCCCTTCGCTACCCTATCGATAACATCTTGGATGTTGTCATAAGGACCTGATTTATAAGAAGTAATGGAATTCGTTGATACAGTCGTTGAGGTGGTTGTAGTTGTAGTGGTCTTTTTGTCGATGAAAGTGTCCAAATCCCAAACCGCTCTCTCCGGTTGACCCATTTGTGCTGTTTTTGGCGTTTCTTGTCGTGAATTCGGCAAATCTTCTGTTTTAACGCTTTCAAAGTCAGACATTTTCCCAAACCTTTCCGTTTCTTCCTCCTCATCGCTTGACTCAGAAGAAGACGAAGACATTGAAGAAGAATTAGTCGAAGATTCAGATGAGTTATCTTCAGAAGAACTAGTACTTTTTGTACGTTTTGTACCTAAAATTTTAGAGCCGTTTTCGGCGTCAGAAACTGATTTTGAAGACTTCCTTTTCTTGCAATTAATTGATTTATTGTTTATATTTGTGAAAGACTTCTGTTCATCAAATGGTCGGCCACTAATTAGGTCGCAGTTTAGGTCATTGTCTGCGGAAACACTTTTGCGACCATTTCTCTCAATAATCGGTGCATTCAATTGAATGTCAATATTGTTGTTATTTGAGGTCAAGTGTTGGCTATTTATTAAACTATTGGTTATATTATTATTTATATTATTAGTGACCGAATATTTGACATTTGGTTCGTCGGAGTAGTCGTCCAGAGCTGTGATCGGCTCTAATGTGTGTTTCATTTCTGATAAAATCTGTTGAATCTTCGACTTATGTCCTTTGATTCGTGTTATCTCTCGCGTCGATATTCCGATCAATGGTTTCGGATCATTGATTAACAGCTTTTGGACCGAATGATAGTCACCTAAAGTCGATTTAATTCTTTTGGTGGTCTCGTCGTCCGTCTGATTGTTTTTACGGATCGGTTCCCCGAAGAGTGAGTTATTGGTGTTGTTTTGCAGGGATGGTGTCGTCAGTTGTCTCTGAGAGCGCTCTCTTTCCCTCTTCTCTTGTCTTTCCCGCTGTGAAGACATCGCAGACAAAATGACAGACAAAATGACACTTATTTTATATTTAATTAAGAACTCATTAAAATTGGGTTCAAAGAAATAGTCATTAAAATGAAAAACAAACTTAAAGTGAAATCTAAAGTAAAACCAAAAAACGTGAAATCAATTCGTTGTCACAAAAAACAGTTTAAATAAAACACTTTTCAAATCATTTCATTTGTAAATCATTTTATAAATTTGTTTCCCATTAATTAAAATCGGTTTACATTTGGTCTCAAACCAATAGTCGATTGTTTTTTGGTTCGGAAGACAAACGATATCTTCTAAATCAAGTGTTAATTAATTGAATCATCGCTTAAATTAATAATATGTCACTCAATGTAATCAATGTCTCCAATAATAACCCAAATTATTATTATTTCGACGACAAATCATTAGTATTAATACTCAATACTGAGTCAAGTGATCACAAACAACGTTACGTACAAACAAACCCTTCGCTAATAACTCATTGATTGGACAGTTTTAAGGAATGGCGCCGTTTCTACTTCTAATTTAAACACTCGTTTTTAAAATAATCAACCATGATCATCTCATCTTACTCAACTAATACATTTTGATTAATTATGAGCCCATTACAAAACTGGCAAAAAGTGACCCTTTCTCTCATTAGCTCTAAATACGAAGTTTATCACAAAATTACAAATAGTTTTGTGTATAAACTAATGTTTAGAGCGCTATCTCGAAGACAATTCTTCTAAGAAATTATCAGAACATTGTCTTAATTCAATTGAAGTGAATTCAGACAATAATTCAATTTCTTATATTCACTACACTTTAATAAATTGCATAAAAGGAACCAAAAAAATGTTTATCGCATTCAACGAATTAAATTGAAATCTATATTTGGAGACAAAAAACCTAATCCTTAAAAGGGTTTATTGGAATTTTGTTGGAATCTAGGACATTCTTATAATTTTCATTTTGCTTGGGAGAACTAACCAGGATATTTCTATTGAAAAAAAAGAGGACTAGAAAGGAGGACCATTCAAATCAAATGCATTTAAGAATAATTAAAACATTAAATTTGATATTTTTGTCACAAAATTATTTGTCTTTTACTCACTACCAAACATTCCCTATGTGGAATCAAATTTATAGAAATTTTTTTTATTAATTTAAAGTTTGTATCAAGTGGATTTCAACAAACTTAATTTTATCGGCGTCTGATAAATATTTACCGAGTATATGCTTGTCAAAATCGGTATTTAAAGCAATATTTTTCGTGCATAAGATTAAATTTGAACGTATTATTAATATAGTTTATATGAAGTTTTATAACTTTATAGAAAATATGAGTAAACTACATTACTAATGCGTTCAAATTTTATCTTATGCACGAAAAATATTGCTTAAAATATCAAGTTTTGACCACCAAATACTCGGAAAATATTTATCAGACGCCGATAAAATTAAATTTGTTGAAATCCACTTGATACAAACTTTAAATTAATATTAAAATTTTCTATAAATTTGATTACACATAGGGAATGTTTGGTAGTTAGTATTTTTTTCCAAATTCTTTTTATAACCTAGTGAATTAATATTGAATACAAAATAAAATTTGAAATAAATAAATAAATATAGATTTTAATTGAGTAAATATTTCCATAAGTGAAAATAAGTACCTATTAATATTTATTTAATTGTGGCATATGCAACGCCCTATAATCAAAGTTTCAAATAAATTCAAGTTTAATAAACAATTTTATCATTTATAAACTCTGCTTTTATTAATGACAATTTAGTGCAAAATTTATATTGCATTTAAGTTTTTACACTAATTTCTCGGAACAAAAATCATAGGAACACATGGCCATTAGCCGAAAATGATTTTACCAAACTATTCTATGTAAATCCAGCTTTTCAAAGAGAGCAAGCTCATTTAAATCAGTTACTTTCGAGGAAACATGTTTGCTACTATGTCTTTATAATTAGGTAGCAATTCTGTTGCACTATATTTTTGTTACACGTTTTCGAGTATTATATTTTAATTAAATTAAGATTAATTAATTTGATATTTAGAAATTAAATTAGGGTTTTAGTAATACATCAAAATTTTACCATAATTTTATACTGTAATAAAAATAATTTCCTTTATTATTCATAAAATTCAATAAAATAAGTTCCTAGTAGCAAATAACCTTTAACATTATTTTTATTACGGATAGTAAATGTTCTTCAAAAGGAAATGTTTTTATATAAGATTTTAAGAATTATATAATAAAAATGTTCTGACAATTCAAATGATATATAACATTCATTCTCTTTGTTTAAATAATTATATTTCATATTACAAACACTTTATTCCATCAAATAATAAAATGAAAAAATTTCTATTAAATATAAATTTATTAATAATATTAAGATTAATATTTTGTGAAATTATATTCCAGGATGACTTTAAAGTGTTTAATTCTAGCAAATGGAAGAGGTATGGCTCAGAAACAAAATGTTTGAGTAAGTTTTTAAAATATTTTTGTTTGTGATAAATTTTTTTATATAAATTGCCTTGCTTATTAAGAATTATTTCCGGAACAATTGAGCTGTTCATCAATGTGTGAAAGAAATTTGAAGATAATATCGGGAACATTGGCTTTAAATGCAATACAAGAAAATTTCCTTGGTAGCTATTTTACCACGGCAACAATTGTTACCAAGGACAAATTTAAGCTTGTTCCTTTATTTGCTATAAAGTTAAGGATCGCATTTCCCGGAAGTTTTATATTGAAAACACAAATTCTATTATTAAATGTCAACGAATATAAAAATAACAATTTAAGCAAGTATATTTTTGTACTTAGAAATTATAAGAACTTCATGAGAACTGGGTTATATTTGCATGGTAGAAAAAATTCTACCTCGCACATGTTTAATAAGACAGATTTATCAGATTTTAATACTTATCTATTCGAAATTAACCATGATAATTTTATCTGGAAATTGAATGGAAAAGTTTTCTCCTCTTTGGAAAGGAAATTATTTCCAGATATTAAAGAACATTTTAGACTAGCAATTAATTTGGAAGTTATTAATCCACTTTTTATAAAAAATAAACCTGGTGAAATAATGCTCAAAGAATTTTCACATTTTTGGAATAAACGTTGTAGCTCGTTTATTTTGGACCAAGTTATAATTTATAATAGCACTAAAATTCATAAAATTAACCATGATAATAAATCTGCAAAAAAATTGTGCAAGAAAATTAATAAAATACTTGGTAGAATTGAGAATAAGAACAACCATGGTTTTTTGCTTATTATTGTGATGATCTTGTTCATTTTAATTGTTACTCTGTCTGTTTTAATATTTATTGTTATTAAAAAAAGAAGAAAACTTAATCAAGATCAAAATCAATCAAAATTATTTGATGAAATAGAGTTGAGTCATTTAAGAAGAAATTCCATTTATACGGATAACCAAAACACATATGATTACATAACTTGTCAAGATTATGAAACAATACATTATGAAGAATGCCCTGATAAATGAAACAATATTTCCATTCTGTTTAAGGGATGGCGAAAGGCCTCGGCCCTAAGAGTAGTTGATTTTGATAAAAATCCTAGAGGAGAGAAATTAATTTTCAAAAATCTCAAAAAGTCAAGTTTTCTTTATTTGATTTTTTATTGCTATTTTACGCAATATAAAGGTTATTAAGTAATATATAATTGTCCTTTAAAAATGCCATTTCACTCAAAAAGCAATATTTTGTCTATTTTTAACTTATAAATGGGTTTTATGTAAATATCGCTATAAAATATTTTCAATTTTGATGATTAAATAAAGTTTAAATGATTATTAAAATATTATCTAAATACTCATTTCCTTCAAAATTTTAGCATTTTCTTCGGAAAATCTTATAAATTCTCCCTTAATTTTTCTGCTTATAATTTAAAGGGGGAGGGGGTATTTTGCCAATTTTGCCAACGTGATAGGATATTCCGAAATACTTCCCACATTTAGTCAACCCTGTCCTTTTAATTATGTTTTTCAAAAATTTATTAAGGATCTTTTCAAATCATTTGCTTATTTTTAATATTTTCCTTAATGAATTAAAAGTTATTTTATTTCTTATTCTATTTAATACAATTTTTTATTAAGAATAATTTAATTTTGTTTTTTTAAATATTTGTGATATCCTTTACAAAATATTTATTAATCAAAAAAGGTTGACAAAAATAAATTAATTTCAATGATTGAGTTAAAGATTTTACAAATAAATAAATAAGTAAAATAAAATATTATGTTAAAACTTTATATTAAATTAATTATTTTATAATTAATATTAATTTTATATTAATTATTATTATATTTCATTTTTAATGAAATCGTTGCGTTTTTAATTTTTTTATTAGTTGAATAATTTTGAATTTAATAAAAATAGTTTAATATCAATAATCAAATAATATATAATAAATAAATAAATTTCTCATAAACAAATTAATTAATAAATACATTAAGCTTTTATTTATTTAAATATTTAAAAAAGGCCATAGATTGCTAAAGGGGGTTTATTTAAAAATAACCCCCACCCCTAGGGACCAATAATCTTGAAAATACCCTCATTAGCCGAAAAGTCTGATACATCATTTTTCTAAATAAAGGGAAAAATAGGCCAAAATTTAGGAAAAATTGATAAAAATTAGATTAAATTAAGTAAAGTACTTTATGAATTGAGCTTAGTGATGTGATTTTGCATAATTATATAAAAATTTGTACTTGACATACATTTAATATTCTGATCAGAGAACTGTATGTGGGATAGAAATACTTATAAACACTTTAGAGCTGGGGTTAACTTTTATCACTCTTTTTTAATGCATTTCATGCGCATATTATATGGCATGTGCAAGCGAATTAAAGCTACTCATATATAACATTCATTTTAACTAATCTTGATAATTTATTTTAAACAAAATTAAGCAATAAAACTTTAAAAAGGGTTTTATCTTTGTAAAAATATGTAGTGAATATTATGAAACTTATACTTGGTTAATGAAGGAATATGATAGATTCATACAGTAAGTATAATAAAACGTTTAACTCCCTATGCGGTTAATATGAATCCCTTTTTAGAGTTTTACATTCTGTCATAAATTGACACTTAATCGCTATTATTAAAAACCTTAGTTTCAATGACATTCTTTCTCATCCCGAGTTTCGTTTAACCAAAAGCTGAGTCATATGTATTGCCATTTAATTCATTGCTGATGAAGGGATAAGTTCTTTCCTGAAACTTTCCAACAAAATCAAAGTTTTTGATTTTAATTTTTGATTATCTGTAAGTCAAGTATTTATTTTTATATAATATCCTTAAATTTGGAAAAAATAACGTTTTAATTAATAAATATGCATAAAAACGTTAAAAATAGAATTTTAAAGTGAAATTTTGGTGTTTCAAATTCTTGAAAGATAAGGGGGGAGAAAACCATTTGACCCTTTACAAAATCAAATTTATTATCGAATAATAAAATTATTATTAAAGAAAAAGATGGAAAATTATTTCTATTTTTAAAAAGTAATGAAAGCAGGGATGGCCAAAGAACTCGACTCCAGGGGGTGGTAGGGGGTTTTAGCAAACACGGATATAACAAATCCCCTTTATAACAAGCCAATTCTCATGAACGTGAACCAAATATGTCTTCCCTATTATAAAATTGTCGAATATAACAAGTTTGATTATAAGAAATCCCCGCTTATAACAAGCTTAAGTAAGGAACGGATTATATGTTATACAAATACAAGTTATCGGTTATAACTTAGAATCCAAAAAAGGGCCTTTTTGGGGACTTCAAAATATGCATTCTCAAATACTATTACCAAGTTTATTAAAAAAATCATACCCTTTAATAATCAAAATATAACTAA